>JAOTAV010020072.1:0-23391 GCA_026546445.1 Cyclargus thomasi
TATTATTTATAGGTTTTAAAACAACGTTATAAAATACCGTGTGAGCCAAAATCGTCGTGTCGTCATTTTGTCAATACAGTATAGTAAATTATTATGGTATAATATTCTTACAGGGCGTATAAAATTGAGGGTACTTATTTACTTACTCATTTTAAATCAGACAGTCAACACTAACTATTAACTAAACTTTTCCTCGGAAACCTGCCGCGAGTCACTAGTTCGCTACTGGCTAGTCGCTACTAAGTACTGGGTGCACATATTGGCAAGGAAAGTATTGACATGTTATTAATTCTTTGGAAACGTCGTCCTAGATGCAGCCCTGGATCCAGGGGGGGAGGGGGTAAGCCGGGGCCTACGCCCGGGTGGCAAGATCAGAGGGCGCCAAATTTATTATTAAATAAATAATATTTAGTAAACTAATAACACAGAAAGAACATCAAGCGAGGCATTTTTTCCGGACGTCCTGTCTTAGTAAACATCTTATAGCTGAAAATATTTAGACGATTAAAGTAAAAATATATAAAAGTAGGGGCGGCATATTTTAGTTTTTTCCCCGCCTCAAAAAATGTAAAGATCCGGGGCGGCATTGATGGAGGCTCTACACTCTCGCCTAGACACGGCAAGTCCGCCCAAGTGCGAGAGTGTAGATGGTTGCACTCGCCTGTCAGCGGCTTTATGGAGTATCGCCATGAGACTCTCCATGGAATAATGTTGGTTTGAAATGTCATGTATTGGAGGCTGTACACACTCGCCGAGACACAGCGAGATCGCCAGAGTGCGAGAGTGTAAATGGTTGCACTCGCCTCGTCTCGCCACGAGAGTCTTGCCCGAGAGCTCTCGGCGAGAGTGTACCGTCTCTATAAGGGCCGTAAGAAAAAACTTTTTCAACTGTAATTATTTATTATGTTTATACATAAACCGCTGCTACCAACGATTTGAACAACACACGTACATATTTAAAAGCTTTCAAGTTTTCTAGTGAAGTATGAAATCCTAGATGACAGATAAAACACTCCACTCCTAACAAAAATATATTTATATAATATGAGGTTACATTTTCTTTACTTGATTATATAATTTTGTTTTACAGTTTATATAGGACCTAACTCGCAAGTGCCTCCAAATTTTCATGTGCGTTTGTAGCAAACCTCATTCTAGAGTTCTAGCTCTATGAAACAGACAACTATTTTGAGAGACCTAATGCCATCACTGGCAGTACTGAGATTTTAGGAACAAAAATGAGACGAGATTTAACGTAAATATTTAATATAATCGATATACATATTTAATTAAAAATAAAAAACTTATATGATCAGGTCTCTCAATGGACTAATCATAAGTCTATGAAATGCACTACTCTAACATACTAGCCTTTTCCGAATTAGCTTTGTATAGTTTAATAGATACGATACAGAAGTGATTATTAATCTTAATCATATAGACACCTATTCACTCTTGTCGAATACACAGGTTATGAGTTTTATCCTTTTTCTAAAAATTTGTAAAATATTAAAAACTTTTATTTCAACACCCATCTCAAGAAGAACAGATGCCTGATTAAAGTTAAAATAATTTTATATTTTTTTTGTGGTAATGGCAACACGCCGCAAAAACAGCTGTCCAAAGTTGCTTTTTATAAAAATAAGTCGGGTTTTTCTTCCTCACGCTATAACTCCAGCACGCACGAACCGATTTCCACGGTCTTGCATTCGTTGGATGCAAGACCGTGGAAATTCGTTGGACTCGGGCTCCGTAAGATTTATAGCAAAGAAAATTCAGGAAAATTTTCAAGGGAAAATCAAGAAAATAATAATTCTCGTCCTTGTTACCACGCGGATGGAATCGCAGGCAACAGCTAGTGTTACATTAAAAAATATTCATTGGTGAACAGAATAATTACAATATTTCACATTCACGCATCACACTAAGAATAGTATTGTCATGATTAGGATTATAATTTTGTTGTGAACAAGACAATATTATATAGAAGGCTCAAAATGGACCCCAGGTGAAAGCAAAATAAAAAATGAAGTACAGCATATTCATTTTATTTAATTATAAATAAACTAAATTGATTATCTAAAGGCACGAAAGGGATAGCAAATAAATGTGGTATATGTACATAATGTTAAATAAAAAGTAACAAAATCGGTAAAATGTACATCCATGGCATCGATCAGAAGAAAAACAAATTTCAAAATGTATAAAACAATAAAAATATATTCATAATCGTCAGCCGAAAGCGAATTTGATACAAAGCATTTTTTAATCACAGCAAAATAAAATATGGCTATGAAGTAGTAAGGTAACAGTTGGCAAGCTTTATTTAATGCCGAAATATTGCACATTTAACAGATCTCAAACATAGCAAATGATATTATATACCATTAATTTAATTTCTAAAATTTCTTACAACAGATTTAATAATTTCATGAGCCGCAATATGTTTAGCTGCAAATAATATACATAATATATTATTGTATACAGAATGTTGACATCCTACGTCTGCTATTTTACTCTACATATATCTTATATCTTCATAATATAACATATGAATCTGCGTAATTTTATGACACACCATAACAATCGTTGCATTATGTACATTAAAATTCCATATTTTCTATTTCATAGACAAAACATTTTCTGAAAGGGTAACACCGAATTTTATTTATTAGGCAATACCAGCATACGATACCATGTTCAAATGATTATATCCTACAATTAATACTTTTAGCCAGTCTTCAAATAAACATACTATTCTTGAAAAATAAAAATCATTTGGGCAAAGTATTATTCATATGATTTTTAATTAAAATAAAAATTACATAATATAATTTATTACTAACATCAACTACTTAACTTCGTATGCGCGCAAGTAGCGACAAACAAATCATTACATCATACGCGTCTTTCCTTTTAATTTCCTTTAACTGTATTAAAAATTAATAAATAACTGTATTAAAAATAAATGGAAATATTTTAAGGATGGCAAATTCTCAAGTGGCCTAGGTATTGAATAAAAAACTACAGTCACCATTTTCTTATTAAACTGTTATCACTGAACAAGATGGCGTCTCGGCGAAATATAGAGGTTTGTCTATGACCTACTGAAGATATAGTACATAGCACGGAAAGCACCTAAACATTAATAATGATAATAGTTATCATACAGAGTCAATTTTACACCCATACAATCTAACTATTAAACAACCTAATATATAAGTGTAATTATAATATATAGCATAGCGTCCGTGATATGATGGCTCCTAAGAAAATTGACAAAAAAAAAAGATACAGAGATCAAGTTCATAAATTTAACCTTTCACACCACGGACCGGTATATTCTTAGAACAAACAGCGCTGTATTTTGGGGTAGCGACTATATAATATGACTACATTTGTTTAGCGTACATTATACATAATATGGATTGTTACATTTCATTTCACTTCCAAATCTAAATGCTGACTATGCCCGAGATAGGAAAGTGATATTTCAGATAACATATTTTTGTACATATATGGAATGTGATGTAAAATTTAAATTACATATTACTACGCACCTTTCATAAGATTTAAATAAGACCGTTAAGTAACAGGATATCTTTTTTAAATACCATCCTGATGATGCTCTCATTGAATTAAAAGAGTATGACATTCATGCAAAAAAACTCAGCGCTCATCCTTCTTCAGATGACTCGAAAATAATTCTTCACATATTAATTTGGATTATTTAAAAAAATACAGTTCTATTTAAAAACTATAGAATGCTTTAGCTTAAAACATAAGTTTATCATAAGCACGCGAATTTATCTATAAAAATACATCTACCTACCTGGTTCACAATCAGCAAGACTTTGGAACCAAACACTTAACCAGTATATACAATGAGTAAACTCCTAACCACAGAACTGTAGCGTATCTGTGAGCGATGACTATTAAGTAAATCCTGGCTACACCGAACAATATTTGAAATTCAACGACATCGATACATAGACAATAGATTGCGCATAGATAAAGTTTTGACATTTGAAGGTTATAAAAATATCCGTGTCGCCATTTAAATGTGTTATTTCACACGTTTATGAGTATAACGGCTTAACTGAATTGGTTGGTGGGCTGTGGTGGTACGGCCGGTCTCATGGGTTGTATGGCGCCCATTGGCATCATAGGTGTCGCGTTCATGCCCATTACCATTGGCGGTTGTTGCTGGAATTAAAAAATAACTTTAGTTTTGACGTTGATTGTTTGTATTGACAGTTTTTTTTTTTGCCCACAGAGAAAACAAGACTTGTGAAGATTGAAGATATTTTAACCAGATAAAAGTTGGAGACAGTTGAACGATAATTTAAAACAATATAGTTTGTCTAGCTGGATTGTATACAAAGAAAAAGAATTAGAAGTAAAGTAAAAGTTTAATGACTTTTAAGAAGTGCTCGAACAAGACAATAATTCACACAATTCCTTTACTAATTGCTTAATATTATAACAGTTTTTATAGTTCAATATTCATGCACATCATTCATCACTATGTATAGAAATTATTCGTGTAGGCGAGATTACACGATGTTTCTTTCTCGCTTGCACGAAAATATGATGATGCGATGTCATTTTTAAATTCACATGAATAAATGATAATGATGAACACTCAGATGGTATACATGCGTATTACATACGTGCAATCAATATCACAAAGTTCCAAATTATGTCGAAAATATATTTCAAGAGCACACAATCTGTAATATTTTTAATAGAACTGGAAGCTTTTAACATCAATTAAATTGTAAAAATTGTATAACAAACCTTCGGATTCATTTCGTCTGTTCTTCGAAATAAAATAAGTGGTAGGTTTAAAAAAAGATAGCACACAGGTTAGCAAATAAAACGATAACTTTAAGGAAAAAAGAAAGAACAAGATAGCAACTTACCAAAACAAAATGCGGGGGATGATACGTATGGGGTAAAGTGTGAGGCATTGGTGGGAGAGTCATGCCTGGGCCCTGAAAAATGCAAAATAATAGGGGATGCTAGCATGCTACGGGGCGGAAGTAGCTTAAAATAATCAACTAAAAGCAAAAAAAGTTAGCGTCGAAATTAAATATAGCAACTGAATAAGACGAAAAATCAAAGTCGAACAAAAGGTAAAGGATATCTGTCAACTTGAAAAACTTAATTGTAGGTAGTTTTTTCATATATCCTCAGAATATTCACTTCCCCACATGTTTAGGTTTATTTGCCATTTTATTTTACACAGTATCTCTTATCAGTTCAACAAAGAATCCTTTAGTCTGAATTAAGACCTCTCAAGGTTCTGTTTGCCTGCTATATCCCCATTTATCTTCCTTACCATAGGCCGATAACCAGCACCGGTGGTAGCCTGCATGGGCTGCGGACTCCAAGCACCGCCAGGCTTCGACGCGTTCTTTGGTGAGCTCCACTGCATCGGTCTAGCACAAGATAACCATGCGAGCTTTACTATTCAGTTGTTTTTTCATTCTACCCTCTCTTTTGAAAATTTTAAAATTTCGCTTTAAATCTTGTCAGACTATAGTGGCGAAATGTCCGAACGATTCAGGATTTTGTATAGTAAATCGTAACGAAGAGCATGCAAAAGATACTTCGAAACATCACCAATAGTATTAAG
This sequence comes from Cyclargus thomasi, assembly GCA_026546445.1. NCBI lineage: Eukaryota > Metazoa > Arthropoda > Insecta > Lepidoptera > Lycaenidae > Cyclargus > Cyclargus thomasi. The sequence goes on from JAOTAV010020072.1 coordinate 5,642, forward strand.
TGTCGCTCTAAAAATTATCATCATCTTTCCAGAGTAAGATGGCAACATTTTCGTACACAAGTGATAAAGAACTGCCGCAATGGGCCAATTTCCGTATTTCTGCGTATTCAACGAACGATCTATGGAACGTTTGGATAATTTGCCACTGCCGCTAAAATGGTGGGTAGTTTGAAAGTTTTTCTGTAAAAAAACAACTGAAATCTATTGAGAATTCTCGTGAAAGCATCTACATGTTCAAAACGTGTCATGCTTGATTTGTCTACAGTTTGGTATGTGACTACGTATGTGTATAGTATAGATTGGTTCACTCCCACTAGTGTAACGCTTGCGTGTTTCATGTGGATGCTTTCAGTGTAAGACTAAAATCACGTGACTTCACTCAACAATAATGATTGAAAAATCTATCTAGGAACCTCTACCTACAAGATTTTGTAAAATTGCACTGTGCTTGTGACGAAAAAGAAAACTCTAACTGAACAACTTACATTTTTTTTCAACAAACCTTAAGTTTGCTTGAGTTTTTTTCGTCACAAGGCAAAGTCTTTCTACGCCAGAAGCAGCACTAAACTTACTTTTGAGCAGCGGCACTCTTATTTATGGTAAGATTGTTGGCAAGCTGCGCCAAAGAAGAGTCCAAGTCGCCCGTCAACACTTTACTCGGCTGTGGCTGTTGCGGTTGTTGTCCTGTTAAATACTCACAGATTAAAAAAGAAAGGTTTTACGTTTTTATGTAGTTTTTGTGTATGATAATATATTATGAATTCTGATACTCTGTATTATGGCATTTGTCATAACTACTTTGACATGACATTTCAAATGTAGTGCACCAGGCCAGATAGGATTGATGAATTTCTGATGATTTTCCGCGCCTAATCCTTTAGGCGCGGCAAGCCGAGATGATTTCTGCTAGTTGCTGAATTTAGAAGCAAAAGGTAGTATTGCCAGCAGCAAAAACAGTTGCAGTTGAAGCGATGGGTTACATTCTTGCGTGTTTGTTGGAATAAGTCTCAGATGAAAGCAATTAAAGTGGCTAGCTGATTATCTGTCTCTTTCCTACAATTTTTTTTCTGGGAACGATTATTGTGTGTGCCTTTGACGATTATCACGAGGATCTAAGAGCTCTAAACAACAACTATAGTTTAAAAAAAACTCAAAACAAAATCATTAAAAGTATACAAACAAAAGTGCTATCAGAGCGAGCGATTAGGGAAAAAACAAAAACTAAAGACGCCTAAGAAGCTGTTTTTAGCTATTAAAACACGATTGCATGTACATTGGTATCTTTGCATTTGTTGGTAGTGGAGAACCTTTAAAAATGTCAAAATGGCATACTTTTCTCAGAAAACTTTTTGACGTCATTATGATTGTTTACGATGCATAAAATGTTAATAAACAGATACATGAATATTTTTTACACGTTACAGTTGTGCTGTCAAGTAAGAATTCTAACTTCATAGCACAAATCTCTCCTTATACAAATTTATTTCTTTCATTCAATTATACTTCGATTCCGGTGTGCCTAGCAGATTGCACATCGACACTCTCACATTCACTCCAATTGCTAGGATATTGCTATCTCGCTTCCACATTTCCGCGATAACACCGCTGCATCCCAATCGCAAGATCCCAATGTACACACACAGGCAACACATTCTAAACATCATCGAACCCATAGCTGCCATCGGCTGTCGGGCTGGCGAGCCGAACATCATCGGCTGGCCCATCACGTCGCCAAAGGGTTGGGCCATTGGCTGCGGCTGCTGGGTTATTGGGGCCGTTTGGGCTTTAGCCGGGGAGCCCAGGGACATTCGCATCACGTCCTCAAGGTCATCGAAGGCGGATTTGGGCTGGGGCGGGCGTGCTGGTGCTGGCGACGCCGATAGGGGTTGGGGGTCTCCCATCCCCATGAAGGGGTTAGCAGCTTGCACAAGAATATCACCGTTAATAAATATAATACCAATGCAAACAATTTAGACTTTTGGAGGATAGCTGTAGACTTTTTTTTTTAAGTACCCACAACAAATTATGGGGGTAATATGAAAAATTAATGATAACCCTTTTAAATTATTGTTTACACTTACGTTACTATTACGAGGAACTGTAAAATGTACATAAAATACACCCAACACCAGGAAGTCAATCATTATCTACAAATTAGAAATTATCTACAAAATAGAATATACATGTCGTGTACGTTGTATACATTTGGCAACACAAAATAAAATTATTTACATGTCTTAACATTAAGCATGGCTCTCCCACAGCAATGAAGCCGGCTTAAGGTCGTCACATATATGACATCAATATTTCTCTATCAAATACAAGGCATTTCGACACATTGCCAAACGCATACACCGCAGCTCGTGCGGTACCTCACCTGCAGTGTCAGTGCTACTGAAAACGTTAGTGAAGCTAGCCTCCGACACGAACGTGTTGTTCGGCTGCGGTTGGCCGGGGAACCCTACCCCGTTGGATGCCGGCCACGCGGGCTGAGGCGCCGCCGCTACAAATATACGGCATGTTAAAACGCTATCGGAAAACAGATCGCTATCACGATGAAACTGAACAGTTCAATCGTGAAAATGTACAATCAGAGAAGTTGAAACAGATATAGATTGTGGATCGAGTAATTTGGTCGGGTTATGTCAAACTCAGCCGACAGATCACGACTTATATGGAATTAACATATTCCGACCGAATGACGTGGGTCCGTCAACTGGCTCCCTTTCAATTTCCCCCATTATACATTCAGTTTCTGAGAAATGTTCAAAGGAACTTTCGATTACACTAGGTGTAATAATATGAATAGAAAAGTCTGTTTGTTTGTCATTCCTAGGCGTAACTAAGGCCACTTTTGATCTTGGGAAACGGATTACTATAAGTATTAATGCAATACCGGTAAGAGATCCAAAAACTTGGTAAGCCTCACAACTGTGAAGTTTTATTGTTTAGATTTTAACGTGTATCTAGGATTAGCTAGCTGTGGTGTTGTTTTCGATAGCGTTTTAATAACATCCGTCACTGGTTACATATTCTAAAAAATTATGTTCTGTAAATGTTATTAAATTAGATTGAATGTGAGCAAGTTTTTAAATAAAACATACATAATGAAGTTTTTTACAAGTTATCTGTCGGCCGCATAAACAAGGAAATCTGTTTCGAAATTTCCCATCGGGTTTTCCATTCGAACGTAGCAAATAGATCATTAGCCATACACATTAGAAACAAAAAAAAATCGTTTGAATTTTTTTTCTTATTGTATAGATCAAAATTCCGAAACAGAATTACATTTGTAAGCCGAACATAAGACATATATGATAGATTTTATTTACCAATCACCCCTTGCAAATACTAAATACTTTTTTAATAGCGTACTTCAATAGAGTAGTTTAAAAGTTAATATATTTTTTTTTTTTACGGTTGTGTGCACAGAAGTATGAAAGTGTGACTTCCAATACTGTCATAAGAATGTGTGGTGCGTATCGTACAGTGCCACCTACTTAAATTAAGTTAAGCCGTTTTTTACACTTTTAAAACAAGACACCAAATAATCACATGGGTAAGTGTTACACTTTAAAGAACATTTTATTTACATAAATAAGTTTTGGAGAATTTTGTTTATACATTCATTACTATTGCATTTTGAGTAAAAATCTTAGACTAAAATTTTTATGAAAAAAAAAACACATACGTATTTTTGCCATAATTACGAGTTTTAAATATGTCGCATTCCCCCCCCCCCCAGCAAAGAGGAGAGTAGATTAAGAAGAATAGAGTATTTTTTTTTCATCCCAATTAAAATCGTTGTAGAATGATCACTTCGTAGGAATGACGTTAGCGGGGGTGACGCGGGGTTGTGCGGGGGAGCCTCGCGGCTGGGCCGACTGGTCCGATACAGTCGCACTCCACACGCATTGCCTGTCTATAATTGTAGTGTTTTTGGGAAAACTTTCAGTAGCTATTTCTCAACATTCTAATAAGTTATTATAAAAGAAAACAAACTCGTAATTTTCTATTCTTGACATGAATTTTAGCCGCTAGGTTTAATTGCACCCTGTAAATTGTTATAGTATAATATTTAAGTTATTTTTTCTGTTATGAAAAAAATGCATACTACAATTTTACATACTTTTCTTGTATCTTACCTCCAAACATATCAGCGAACGGGTTGCCCAGGGAGAGTAGATCGTCAGAGGCCTTGCTAGAATTGTTAGTAGTTTCAGCTGGACTCGGCCCGAATAGATCCACAATAGACTGATTCTGATTGGTCGGCGCGGCAGACAGGAACGGGTTGTTGGCGGCGTTCGTTGGAGATTGCACTTTATTCTGTAACAATACGGTTCGAAATCGAAACCTTGAGTATTTTTTGCAACTACCCTCGCATGAGATGATATTTGTAATTAAAATATATGATGAGCCCCATGATTTCAAACATGATTCCATTGATTTTATGCGGTTTACTATCATAGAAGGTAAGCAGATGATACTAACTAACATAACTCGACCAAATTAAATAGGACCACCGCTGAAATAGCTTTCTTGATAGTACTCTAAAATGATGACTAATAAGCTTTTAAATGAAAAATGTTCGTTATCCCGCAATAATATATTGCCCCATTTAAAAGCCTGTAAAATGTAGACTAGTTGATACTATATGAGTTTTCATTCCTCGCTACAACTAGATGAGAAATAATAAAAAGCAACACTTTGTGAATTTTATGAATTCTATAAAATAGAAAAATATTCTCATGATATCTACAAAACCCCCAATATTTGGAGACCAAAACATGACGGACATCACAAAAAGCTTACAAAAAGCTATATAAAAAGATTAAATAGAATCCACTTGTTTTTTAAATTGAAAAAATTTATTTATAAAATATTATATTAGAGTATATCAAGAAATAAACAAAACAATTTTAGACTAAACAAAACAATATTAAAAATGCGAAATTTTGTCTGTCTGTGTGTTACTTTTTCAAACGTAGACAGTTGAGGCATTAAGTATATTTGAAATGTTTTTTTTTTATTAACATTAAATTCTTTATTTGCGATAAACTAATTTTTGGTGCAGCGGAGTTGCGAGTTTCATATAGTTCACTACGATTTATATCGTACAACTTTATGGTCTGATTTTTTTTTTATTTTTATAATGCTAGACAAACTCAAACAGACAGGCAGAATAGGTATATCAGAAGAGTAAGTTTGAGACATAATAACAAAACAAAAATTGCCGATACCTAAAAGATGCAACTAATACTTTAAAAATTCTTCACTAATTGTCAAGATGAATAAAAGTTTTACCTCCTGGCCTTCACCGGGCATCTAGAAAAGGGGGGTAATGTTTATAAACATACGTAATATAATGTATATTTCCTTATAATATATATGAAACATATGGCGTATAAGGCGAACGATCATAAACATACAACATATTATCCCAATAAAGTAGCACATTAACATGTACACAGTAATAAAAATGGTTCCTGAAAATGTATTCCCAATTTAAAAAAATATGCTTGATGATTTCGCCCAAACATTACAAAACCCTTGAATAAGACATGTACAGAATCCAGTAACGGACACAACACTGTATTTTAGGGTTCGGTTCCTGAGCCTTTGCCGGTTACATAAGAATGTGTTAATTTCAAGTGCGAAATTCTACAAAGGTGCAATATTTGATAACATTTACAAATATATTTAGTGATAAACTAATATGTTTGTCAGTATAGAACGACAAAATTTAAAATAATATAGTGCTCCCCAAAAATAAAGTATTTACTGAAACGTTACAATTGCACGCAAGTACGTACGCATGCACGCACATATGTACGCACGTGCTTATGCTAGCACGCAGTATACACGCAATTTACAGCAATTAATCGTCTTATAAATTTAAATAAATGGGTAAATATTTATTTTATCGATAGCAAGTTTTTCGCATCCTAATGTAAAACTTAGATTTTGTTCAAAATAGGACTGTAAAGACCTGTTTCACTACCCCCCGATAAATGTCATGTAGGCTAACCTCAACCTTTTCAAATCAAATCAAATCACACCTTTTAGTAAGACCCCATTCTTCATTTGTTATAAACTACGGCTCTAATCAGGAAGTGGTAAAACAGGCCCTTCCAATAATTGTTAATTTCTCCCTGTATGCAAAGCTGTTCCATGTAACCACAGCTCAGTAACCGAATCTCTATAAGCACAAGCCCCTTGAAACCCAATAGTCTTACAAATCTCTCCGCGATCGCTGTTATATCCTCATCTCCCGTTATCTCTTCTCCCTGGTACAAATGAACCTGTGAAATCCGGGAACTCTATAAACTAGTTGATGACACTTCTATAAAGCTTTTCAATAAAATAGTCCGGCCGAGTTACCGTTAAACTCATTATCAACAGAATCACCAGACAATATCCTTAAGTTGTTTAGATAAAAAAAATATAGCAATGCAAGCCTAGTCTATAAAATCTTACGTTATTTTTCGAAACGGTGTGAAAATTGTGCGCGCACGATATTTACGATAGCAAAAAGATTAACACAGGAAAATGTGCATTGTGCGATATATTATTGTGTCGTTATTTCCACACATATCGACACTTCGTTGTAAATATGCTTCAAATATACGAGCGTGAAAATGGCGCGTATATATGGCCTTGTGCGCCAATCATCCTGGTTTGTGTCTATGCAGATGCTTAAGATGCTAATGCGTATAATTATATACAGCGTGTGTACGCACAAGTATACGCTAGTGTGTGGATTCATATGCGCATACATACACGTTCTAGTGTACACATACGCACACATATACGCTCGAGCGTATTAATACACACACGTATACGCTCGTGCGTACTGATACGCACACATACGTCTACATACACGCTCGAGCGTCTACTTAAACCCTCACGCGTACACACACGTACCTTGTACTGGTTCATTGCAGCTTCCTCTTCAGCCAGCGCCTGCTGCTTGAGCGAGTCGTCAATAAACAACTGTCCGTTGTCGAGGCGGGCCGACGCGGCCGCGTTGCCGAATGACGAAGATGTGGACGATAGAGCACCCATAACGCTCGCTACGTTCTTCTGGGCGCTGTAAAATAAGATAATATCACGTACTGGATTAATCCCGCGACTCCGGTTTAAATTTTCGGATAAAATTCGATTATCGCGCGAAAACCGTTCCCGCGAATCGATCTGACTATTACCAAAAATTAAATAAAGACCGGAACTTCTCTCCGTCAAATTCACTCTTCGGGAGGGAAGCGTACGTTTTCCGCTAAATAATTCCAACTTAATAACCATAAGGTAAAGGGGACAGACAGACACTTTCGAATTTATATTAGTAGTATGGATTTTTTATGAAATTGGGGGAAAGCGTCACCTGATGGAAAGCGACTGCCGTCGCCCATGTTATAAATTGGCACACACCAGAAACATCGCCGGCGTTTCTAATGAAGGAATAGTCGAAGGGATAGGGTATGAGGTGTACGGAAGTTGGACCTCCGGCTTCACACCAGTTTTCTATGGCTGGATTATTTACTGACATCACGGAAAATTAAAAAAAAAAGAGGGTTTGCCCTTTAAGAACTATGAAAACTAACTTACTTGGCGGTCTGCGTAGGTGTGTTCGCAGCTGAGCCCTTCTTGCCCTCGAGAGTGGCGAGGTGGCCCTCCAGGGCGTCAAGCAGGCTGCTTGGGGCTTTGGTAAGGTCTGGGATGTCGCCCTTGTCTATACCCACGTTCTCTGCTACCTGAAAATCGAGTAGTATGGCTTATTTTCATGGACGGACTACTCTTATATCGATCACTAGCAGTAAGGTACATGCTACACCAAATTTCAAGTATTTAAAAAGAGCAGATCCAGGACGCGAAGAAAAGACATATTTACACCAGTCATTGCACTTGATTTTCTGCAAGGTTTTGGTATATGTCACGTCATGCTTCATTTACATCTGCGGATGAAAGGCATCTCAACTGGCTTAAACAGCTGTCCTATAATAAACTTTAACTGGCGTGTGGATAAACTTTTGTAATGAAATTTCTGACTGAATAAGCCTGCTTTGATATGGTAAATACCTTCAAGAACTCTCCAACTCTGTCCATACGTATGAGGAACTTCTTGTAAAGGTCGAGAGCTTCACGGCAGTTCTTCTTGTTCATATCGAAGTATTTCTCTAGGAGATTGATAATGCCGTCGTTGTAGCACGCGAACAGTCTGAAATCAATCAAAGTTCAAGTTATGTCAAGGTTAGTCAGCGACTGATCGAGTATTCTGACCGCATTATGCTAATCACCATCCTAAGTTTTTTTTTCAATTCACTGGATTAACAGTACGTGCTAAGAATCGATTTTAGCGTCCTCTCCTCATCCTTGCGCTCCTAATTGCTGCATCTAGGCTGCAGCCTTATTAGCCTATAGGGTTAGGCCCTCAAGCTAATGCTGTTGGGTACTCCAATAACTTCTTCTGCGGGATATCTCACCTGATAAGATCACGGAACAACAGCATGAAGCACATGTTGATGACGCCGTTGGTCAGGTCGTTGGCGGTGCAGTCGAACTCCAGCAAAGCGTCCAGCTGCGCCTGCAGCACCGGCAGCGTCTTGAGCAGCTTCTCCGCATTCATCATGCGGAGGGAACCTTCCTCCTTGCTGTAATGTAGATTGGAACCTTCATTCAATTTACAGTTTCTTAGTGGCGTAGTACGAACTTATATTTTTGAACTTTGTCGTCGTAAGCATTGAGTAGCTCTGTCTTCAGTCTTAGGTGTATTGGACGAAACTCCGTAAGTAAAGCTAAACTTCAGTATGAAGAGGCAACAGACAGACAGATAGTCATAAAAACATACAGACGTAGTCATATACTTTTGCAATTGCAGTATTAGTATGGAAGAATGGATTTCATATAAATATTTCCACCTACCCTCGCTTGACCTTGCAGAAGTCGAAGGCGACGGTCCTGTAGGAGAGCGCCTTCTCGTTCAGGTAGCGGGCGTACCGCCGGATGAACGGGGACATGTCGAAACCTGCGGCACAACGTCACTTGAAACGTCACGGCATCGTCACAGTTACGTCACGACAACGTCACAGCTAAGTATAGCAACTGCATGAAAACGTTCAACTCACAGCGTTACAAATCACAAGCAAGGCGTAACGACATTAAAATATCGAGCTAAATCAAACCGTAAATGAAATAATGCCACATAACGTGCACATTGCAATGATTTTGGAAGCTTAATAATATCATTAAACGTTATAATTAACCGACTGTAAAATGTCTCAAAAAACTCCCGTAAAACTAATAAAAAGTTTCACAACCCCAATAAATATACTGCCGTCATGTTTTGACTCTTTCTGATATGTTAGTCGCTAGAGGCTAGACAGACATTGGCGTATCTAGTGCCTATTTTCGGGGCCTGAGCCCCATTTAACTTAGGCTTAGTAACTAATATCTACCAAAATTCGTTTATCGCGCGGGAATAATACATTTTTCCGGCCTATCCAGATCATTCTGGGGTTGCTTGATACGCCTATGTAGACAGTAGACAGGGACTAAATTTAGAACAACAAAAACTCTATTCGATCAGTCAAAAATAAACTTTAACAACATAACATACGGTTTAATTTAACTCGTTAACAAGTAACAACGTAATAATCTAATATGTAGTGTGTTGTGAACCATAAACTTCCATCAAATGATTCATTCTCTTTACATTGAATAGGAAATCGTTTTCCTAAAATATCTTTAGCCCTTTTACAGTTGCTTATTTCCTGTTTGTTTAAATATGGAATACTTCAGACCTTTATACATGCTATGAATTAAGTAGCAGAAATCGCATGTTTGTCTTTTTATTGTACAAATCTTTGGCTACGCTTTGTTATAAGTAGCTAAAGTAGCTTAACTTTTTTTATTGTATAAATCTTAGGCTGCGCGTGTCAATCAATGTAACTACTAAATAAGCTTATATTTAAATTCAAACACAAAGATTGTTTATTTCTATAGCGTTGCATAATCATAATGTCAAGCTGTCGAGTGCAAACACAATGTGACAAGTGGCAAAATACACACGCTGCATCAAAACGAAAAAAAAAAAAATTAAACTTTTCAAATTCAAAACGGCGTTCGTGCAATGACGTGAAGCGAACGTGCATAGTGCGTTATCTAAAGTGCAACTAACCTAGATAGAGAATGAAGGTTACTAACTATTACAAGCCAATGGCTGAGTCTATCGGATGTTTGTCAACAATATATTATTTTTAATCGTTAACACCACAGTAGATATAACAAACCAGTAGTCCGACTTCGAACAAATCGTCACGTGCGGACTGATTTAAACTTGCTTCGGATTGCATAGCAACGCAGGCTCCGCGAATGCTTGATATTACATACCAAGGCTCTTCTTCATAATCGGCAAACATAGACGGAGAACACGCGAGACCAACTGTGTAGGGGACATACTCGCCTCTCGCCTAAACTCGCCTATATTCTCCTTCGACCGGTGTGTCAACAAGTACTACGCATGATTATGTAGACACTTGCCCGATGATCGTATCGAATAACACAGAAAACTGGCGTGAAACGGCGATGTGCTGTTTCGTTTACCGGTGTTTTCCCCAAATTCCCTAATCCCCCTATCCCTATTCCCATTCTCTATCCCCTCAAAAATGGCCCGTAACGCACTTGCGACTATTCGGATGTCGTTGGTGTCCATGGGCGACGGCAGTTGCTTTCCATCCGGTAACCAGTCTGCTCGCTTGCCCCCTTAATATCATAAATAAAAAAACGTTCAACGATCATCTGAACACAACCGTGTAGGGGGCATACTCGTCTACGAGTATATTCTCCTTTAATCGGCGATTTGATACAATAACTATGACGAACGATTGAGCGGATGCTTGTAAGATGATCGCACCGAATAACTCTTAACGCCTCAGTGGTCTAGTGGTACAATGGCCCGGGTTGGACCAACATGTTGTGACTAAGTTTGGTTAGGACAATGCAGGCTGATCACCTGATTGTCTGACAGGTTGATCCATGCGTGTCGGTCATGTCCCACTGGGTTATGAGAGTAAAGGAAGAGAGAATGTACATAGTGCCCAAGTGTACTGCGCACACACTTGGGCACTATAAAAATCCCAAAAAAACTTCTGCGTAACAGTTAGTTAGTCTAGTTTCTACGAAACCCGCCACCGTCAACGAAACCTGTGTGGGAGTTTTTTTGAGTTTTATTAGTACCGAATAACGGTCAACGATCATCAGCAATTATGTAGAGTTTGCGTTAAACTTCTAAGTCGGGTTATTGGTTTGTCCTATCTATTGTGCCTACACGGTTAAACGAATAAGGACATAAGTCGATACAGGCAGGATTATGGCTAGAATTACACAATATTTTCCTTCCTACTAAATTCCGTTGGTTGTTGAAGTTGCCAAACACAATTTTTTTACATGAATGAACATAAAAGGATGATAAAAATAGTAAAATACATAAAACATAACCAGTATTCGGGTAATAAATATTTTGTATGGAAATAGTCTAAGAGGTGAACGCAAAAACGAATGACCTTTCTTAAACAACTGATTATTATATTTTACACTATACCATAGCAAAAAGATTAAAAACGCTATAAAGGCTAAATTTAATATTTACGATAACTGCCTTAACATAATATAAAACTAGGCGCCATAAGGCTTACACTGGCAGCCTCGCTAACGCCAGTTATAGGTATCGTACTATTATACTTATTATACTTTATTTCCTCGTATTCACGAAGGAGAGGGCGTGATGTTTTGACAAACGATTAAGTTTTATAGATGTCGGCGGTCCTGGTGCTTAATTTTACAGTCGATTATGTAAACGAGGCACGGATGCATGAGATTAGGTTTAAGCTCAACCGTACACCACGTTGAAAAATCCAATTTATTACCGGTTGCGAAATTGTTTTCTCTGGTGTTATTTATTAATGAATATTTCATAAAAGCAATTACTATTCATGAACAATATTGTGTTGCGTAAGTTGTTACATGCCGAGGATTTATTAAAAATCAACATTACATTTTCAATTATTATTGTGTGCAAGCTACAATGATACTTCTTAGATTTTCAACGAAATAAGGGCAATAGGCGAAAACTTTACGTGTTCTTGCAAAAGATTTTATCTCTCTTAGGTTAGCAATCTCTGGGGTCTTAGCATTGCTTTCTACCTTTTCGTCATTAATCGTCATTTCCAGGCATTCTAACTTACGCATAATCAAGTGTATTTTTTGCTGTCAACTCCCGTACTATGTTTGTCCATTGATCACACAACATAAAAACTGATCAGACAGCTATCTGCTATGGCAACAGGTTATACACCATCACTATCGATACAGTACGTCATCCTGTATTCTTAACGTCAACTCACGTTTATTTTGCTTCTACTTTAACAGACAACAATAAAAATCACACTTTTTTTGGAATTGGATAAAAACGAGTTTACTTTGGTACGGTTCCAGGACCTTAGATTCATGCCCGGGCTGCAAAATGCTAGCTTTAAGGATAGGATAACTAGCTAGTTCACTTTTAATCTGTCTTGGTTAGCAGACTGTCTTTTCAACTAATTTATTGAAAGCTTAATAACTTTTATTAGAAGCTAGTATTGTCTAGAAGAAGCCACAAGCAATAGATTACTAGCTTACTAACACTAACTTGCTATTCTAGCTTGAAAAACTACATCTAAGGTCCCGGCACAAAGGTAATTAAAAATCGCGCATCGAGACGGAGAAAGCTCACCTCCTCCGTATATACTCTGACGTAATGCATGTCATGCAGTTTGATCGTCTAGGGTAGGCTTTCCTAACCATTATTTCGAAAAGCCTCTCCAAGCCAAAAAAAAAAATGTTATGCCCCTAATTAATATAATACGGTAAAAATATATTTTACACAGAACAGTCAAGATTTACTTAAAACTAAATTTTAAAACCTGTAACTACTGTTTTTTTGGAAATGTAGTATTACATATTACGTCCCCCCTCTAACTTTTCTCTACGCCTCTCTAGGGGGGCGTGCCCCCCCCGGTTGTCTAGTCCTGGTCTAGGGAGCGCATGTATTTAAATAGCAGAATAGCGGCACTGGCACGATCTTAGAGCAACTCTCCTATTTTGGCATTGTCATTATGAGGAGTGGTTGTACGGTGAATCATGAAATTATCTTTTGTTAAATCGATAGTCTGGCGAGATTATAGTAGAACAATAACGTTTCTTTCGTCACTAACTTACATATTTACAAGTACTCTTATCGGGCAACGGCATCAAATGACGGTCTCGAAAAGTCACACTAATAACTGATATCAACAATAAACTTTTCTATGTCTTCGGGGTCTGAGACACCAGCTTAAGTGGAATATCAAGACCTAACATTAGCACCACAATTCTAACCTATCCTAACCTATTCTGTTTAGGGCCGTAAAAGGTTGTGGTCCCAGCGTGATAGCCAGCAGATTCGGCATACATATTCAGCCTTCGATATCATCGGGTATAATGCCTCTTTGTCTTTAGATGTTGTCTAGCTTCGTAGAAAGGGGTCACTCGACCTGGGTGGAGTTTCGAGAATACTAAGAAGATATCGCCATAATCCATATCGCTGTGTGCCTAACTTGCCAGCTGCCAGCCAGTGGAATCACCAGGCCTATGTCCTGACTGACGAGGTCTTGTAATTTTACCGACCAAACTCAAAAAAAATAGCACTATAAAAACATCTTCAACGCAAATTGTGAATTGGTGATAGCATACTTCACACACTAATCGTCAAACCGAATAAGCTCCCAGAGCTTTATGAAAGAAAAAGAAAGGCCATTGTGCGTGAGCTTTACCACGACGATAGCTCGTTATAGAGAGCCTTAGTTGCGTTACATGTGTGGGTGCGTTGTATTCGACGTCACGTGGTTTTTCACAGAGCTCTGGCATATTCGGTTTGTTCTCCAACAAAAACATAACATCCAAAGCGTGTCGCAAAACAAACGGGACATTACGAAAGCCGCTTATCTGATAGACTTACCGATCCTCGCACCAGCGGCGCCTTGTAAAGATATCACACATTAGAAACTCGTTAGACTTAAAACTAGGCTTATAACTAGGAAACGAAAAGTTTAGAGCAAAAGTTTACATCAACAAACACCTTCGATCATATATTATAAAGATTCTCAGTTGCCGTCAAAAAAGCGACACCGGCAAAACCTCGCTTAAGCGCTATTCTAGCGCTCCTAGTCGCACCGAGACCGCGATTTTACCTTTTGTAGGATTGTGAGCTTTAACTCATTAAGTTTTATTTTTCAATACATTTGATTTTGATTTAAGTTGTTTTGTGTCAGATTGTCTTGGTGCCATTATTTTATTCAATTTTGAAGGGTTCTGTACATCTTATTAATATTTGATCGAAGCTATACACTCTATTGAATAATTAATAATGGTGAATCGATAAATAAATAGAAACTTCCCCAAAGTCATTGTGACAAAGTTCACGAGTTTCATTCCTTACTGAACTTTGATTTTGTTGTATCTTATGCCCGGAATCATATACGAGGCTAGTTTTTAAGCTAGGCTAATGAAATAGTGTCAGTGAGCTAGCGAGCTAGTTCTTCTGGCTTCGTAAAGACAAAACAGCTTAATTTCTAAGCTAAATAAAATACTTGACAAGCCGGTGTCACATAGTCACGAAAGTTTATAAAAGAAGAACTAGCTCGCTATGCTATCTTGTAAAACCTCGTGTATCCTGGGCATAATAAATACTAGTAGGACTTGAATCTCTTTCATAGCATAACGATCCCTACATCATGAAAATTATGTAGACATAAATCTAGCCTTGAGCGACCAATCGCAAAGGGCGCCAGTCCAATAGAGCTAATAAAACAATCGCATCTTCATCCAGATTGTAACAAAACGAAATGATTATAACCTCAAACCGTACAGCTACGCCCCGCGCGGACCGTACGCGCCGCATTTTAAAAATCGTTGTATGCAATTGGGCGTCAGACCGAAAAGAAATGCTCTTTCAGCGCCGCTACTTTCGCAATGAACTCTATATAAAAGGACACACGTACACCTTGTTTTATCATCACTTTTTTTGTTACGGCCTGTAGGACTCTACTATAGACTATATTAACTTTATTTGACAGATGTTGTATGGAGAATCTGTCAAGGAAGTTGTGAATAGCCTAAAAGAAACTTTATCAGTAAGCGGTGAAACAGACCCTGAATACCGCTGAAACACAGTCGTTATGCTATCAACACACATACCAATATACATTTCACCGATAGATATTATACATTTTGAAATATCGTTGAACCATTCATATCGCAGCTAATTTCAATTAAATTTAATCGTACTGCAAATAAAATTTAATTTTTATTGGCTATTGATTATATTAATGTACAGTTATTGTAATTAAAATGTTAACGATTCGATAAATACAATATAATAAAGACGTTATTTGTTATTGAAATTAACTCTGTTTGAAGTTATATGTGTGATAACGACAAAATCCATTTTGCATCAGTTTTCCGGTGCCGAAATTAGAAAAAAATATTTTCGTGTTGGTTAGTCTAGTTATCGAGGAAGGCTATAGGCTATATAACATCACGCTACGACCAATAGGAGCGGAGCAGTAATCAAAAAAATTTGTAAAAACGGAATAATTTATAGTTTTACGCAGGCGTACGTTACGCGTCACGGGTGTTGCCCGTGACGCTAGTTATATAGATTAGAATAAAGTATAGATTCCTATCTACGTTTCGTAGCACACATACGAAATACCTAAAGAAAGATGTCAAAGTAAATGTTTGGAGGCCGCGAGAAATTACGCAACAACTCATTCGGGTGGCATTTGTAAATTATTAACGGGAATTAAATATGGTGGGTTTTTTTGGCGGGATGTTAAAAAGCGATGTTGTGTTTTTGTATTTTTATTTTAAAATGTATTTTGTTTCGGGTTTTAATGCGTATAGTGGTAGAATATCAACCATTAAATATTCGTTATCATGCACAAGTGTGGGCAAGTGATACAACTTCAAGGAACGCGCTTTTTATGTATCCCTCCAAAACTCCACTAGAAATTTTAGTAAAGCGTCTACCACTAAATACTACTAAATCCACTGACTTCACGCTTTGACTGCACTGACGACTTATCTTGACTTTGACTGGACTTTAGACTTGACGAAATATTGTAACGTTGCTAAAAGACCAAGAAAATTGATTTCCCGCCTTTACTTGACACTGCCAATGGTTATATAGCCGTAGCGCCATAAAAAGAAGAAAGAAAGCTTGTGATGCAGATATTTTAAAACGTTTTTAGAGCGTCCGTAGTCTAACGAGTAAGACCTTTTGTTCGCACTCGAGAGGGTGCAGGTTCAAACCCCGGTGGAGGCGTGTACCATTGAGATATTTTCCGATCTCAAGTACATAATACGGATGCTCATTGCCATGGGAGAGCCATGCTTCGGTACGAATGAGCCAGCTCGACCGGAGTGATACCACGGCGTCACAGAAATTTGAGATGAAACGGCATCGTGCTGTGTTTCGTTCAGAAATGAGTGTGTACCGGTGGCCCAACTTCCCTAATCCCCCCTATCTATATTCACATTCAAAAATTTCCTCACAAACGCCGGCAACGCACTTGCGACTCTTCGGATGTCACGAGTGTCCACGGGCGACGCTTGCCCCCTAAATATGAAGACATATCAATAACTAGTGTCAATCTCACAGTAAATACGAATCTAACGACACCTCTCAAGCCTGAATCCATCCAGCCGTCTAGACGGCAGATCTTTCCAAACAAACATACGTACATACATACCCTCGAAAAGCAGAACCCTCCTGGCGCGGTCGGGTAAAAAGTACAATGTACGTGGGCGCTTGCAAGATGATCGTGTCGAGACGGCAATTACGCAGAGCCTACATTAACCTAATGCCCAAAAACGTAAAAAGTTCACCAAATCTCTCACCCAGATGTCTGCATTGCAAAAATCCTATTTGTCGAGGTCGGCAGTCGCTGATCTGAATTCACAGATCGAGAAATGTTCATTAGGACTTCTGTTATGGACGTGACACGTCAAACTAACATTATAAATGTGAAAGTTTTGTTTGAATGTTTGTCAGTCGAAAACGACGAAGCTTGTTGATTTTGATGAAATTAAATATAGGCTAAACCCCCCCCCCCCTCTCCCTTTTCAGGTGGTAGTACTCGTCCCCTTTGCTATATTACAATAGTGATGTACTTAAAACTTGTTATTTTCCATATTTTTAGTAAAAGATTGACCCGTGCGAGTTTCTTACGCCGGTTCCTCTCGCCGGGTTAGTCCCCGAATCGGTGGTGGTAGGCGCCGTAGTCTCGACGTTCTGAAAGTGTACTTTAAGTACTGATTTTGAATAAAAAAGATTTTGATATAGCATTTACGTTTAGTATTTCGATTGTCTACTCTATATTTTTTGGAATGTATTTTTATAAGGTTATAGACAGGTGTCTTGTGGAGTGAAATGAGTTTCATTAGGGAGGTTACTAAGAGCTAAATCGAACTAGAAAAGGGGCTACTTTACGTCATAGACGTCACAGATAAAAACCCCTAACCCTAAACGTAGTGTTATTACCCGAATGCGTCAGGAGAAGATGTAAAATAACAATATTATGTCTTAAAACTAATTTAATAAATAAACAGTAATTGTTTTAAATACATAAGTAATTGTAAGTCAATGTAAATATTACAATCTATTGTAACTTATTTGT
>JAOTAV010020093.1:0-23381 GCA_026546445.1 Cyclargus thomasi
CTGTAACACAAGTCCTTAGAATACTTAGCACAGGGCCAGATTGAAGTGGTGTGAAGCGTCCATGGATATTATTATTATTAGAATTGACATTTGGAATACATCAGATTCACCTTCGTAATTCCGTCAGTTATATGGAACGTAGTCTTTGTCCACCGCACGCCGCCACCGTCAACAAAATTATTTCGGCCCGATAAAATGCTACTGTATAACATAGACTTTAAATTTAATTTTGCTCTACGATACTACAGAGTAGCGGTAGCATGGGCGCTAGACCAATGTCAGTGGAAAATAAAACCTAGAATCCTAGACTTTACTGGACGGTGACGGCTTACTGTTTTTTTTTATGATATTTAGGGGGCAAGCAAGCAGACGCGTTACCTAATGGAAAGCAACTAGCGTCGCCCATGGACACTCGTAACATCCGAAGAGTCGCAAGTGGGTTGCCGGCATTTATGAGGGAACGGGAATAGGTGGATTAGAGAAGTTGGACCACCGGTAAACTCACACACTGAACGAAACACAGCGCAACGCCGTTTAACGCCAGTTTTTCTGTGAGGCCGCGGGTCACTCCGGTCGCGCCGGACCATTCGTGCCAAAATATGGCTCTCCCACGGCAATGAGCATCCGTATTATGTACTTGAGATCGGTAAATGTCTTATTGGTACACGCCTCCACCGGGGTTCGAACCACTAGGCCACGGACGCTCACTGTCACTGATGTGGACGAACTGACTAAAGTTACGTAATAGTTTTGGGGTACACAGCACAGCGGTGTTTAAGAGGAATTTATTTCGATACCATAATTTACTTTGATACCACATATCGGTAACATAATTAAATAAAAACTTTGCTTACACAAATCGAATGTTTCAGGTGATGCAAGTCAAGAAGTTCGGTAGGTCGGGTCGCACGAAGTACACTCACTTGGTCGACCAGGATACGACCGAGTTCGACTCCGCCTGGAGTAACGAGGGCGCTGCGGCGAGACTCAACAACTTCAGGGGCGGGATGAAACAAGTCTTCGATAGGCCGTCCGCCAGGCGGTCACATAACGTGTGAATATCGTTAACATTGTAGATAATAATATAAGTTTATTGTCTTTTTATGTGTTTTATTGAGTTGAAAGTTCCGATCCAAGCGGCACGTACTAACTGAAGAGTGATTCTTCCTGGAGCAACGAGGACGCTGCGGCAAGAGTCAACAACTTCAGGGGTGGCAAGAAACAAGTCTTTGATAGACCGTCCGCTAGGCGGTCACATAATTTTTTTGTGTGTTTGAACCGACTTCGAAAAACGAGGCGGTTATATGTTCAGCTGTGGTTTTTTTTTATTAAGTGAGTCGTCAAGGTAACTTACCTATTCGCGACTAAATAG
The DNA here is from genome assembly GCA_026546445.1 of Cyclargus thomasi. Classification (NCBI taxonomy): domain Eukaryota; kingdom Metazoa; phylum Arthropoda; class Insecta; order Lepidoptera; family Lycaenidae; genus Cyclargus; species Cyclargus thomasi. Next base: position 1,373 of record JAOTAV010020093.1, read on the forward strand.
TGTTATCCCGACTGCGAGAATGTTGCGGCAAAACTAAACTTCAGGTTCCGCATCAAACAAGTTTACTAGACCGGCCGCTAGGCGGTCACGTGACGTGTGAATATTGTTAAGAATATATATATTAATACGCGAGCTGAGGAGTTCATACCCCTTTCTACGAAAGACGCCTAGATAGAAAAGCATGAAATTTCTCCCAGGTATAGTTGATATGGAGCAGGAGCGTGGAATACCAATATTATTTTAAAATATGATTTTATTTTACATATTTTGAATAAATAAAACACTACGCACACTGCGACACGCACACACATATCACAATATTGTATATTTTGACATAACACGATAATAATACACGAAATATTCTATTCTCTTGTTATGGTAGACGTTTTTTTTAAATTTTATGTCCTGGCAACGAGACCTTTATGCCTAATGAAGTCAGCGATTGATGGATTAATTTATTTATTTATGGTCGAATTTCGACCACAGAGTGACCTCTAGTATTGATAATGATATAAGTTTATTGTCTTTTCTTGTTCTGATTCAAGCGGTATGTCCCAAGCTACTTAAGAGTCTGATTCTCCCTGAAGTAACGGGGGCGTTGCGGCAAGACTTAACAACTTCTGGGGTGGCGTGAAACAAATCTTTGATAGACCGACCGCTAGATAATTACATAGGGTCGAGTTTGGAGTCTCGCCATAAAGTGAATTTTAGCTTCTTTATGGTAAGGATCCCGTCACATCATTTGCCAACCTTCGAGAAGGTGGTCTAGCCGACTGGAGTCATCTACCGGAGATTCCGAGGACGACTTCCGAACACCGCGCCCACGTCGCAGACAATAAGTGTTTAGTGTTAGTTATAGTATAGTTTATTGTCTTTTTGTGTGTTTTATATCCGCGAGTTTTATTCCGCCTGGAGTAACGAGGGCGCTGCGGCAAGACTCAACAACTTCAGGGGTGGCATAAAACAAACCTTCGACAAACTAAGGCCGTATCCAGGAGGATGCTTCATGACCCCCCCGGTCATGAAGTATGACCCTCCTGGGAACTAAATCCAGATATTGTATTCAGAACGTATGTAACAATAAATCATTGTTCAAATATTAAATGCCGCTTTGAGTCTATGCCAAAATGATGAATTTACGTTTACGTGCAAAATAAACGGTTTTATTTAAAAAATCACATATCCTTAAAAACTGCACCGCAAAATTTTTAAACGAGATGAAGCGTTTAATTTAAACGTTGAATATTTATTGGGGATGTTGAAGATTGTGCTCATTGAGCAGTGAACAAAGATATACAACTCCGAACTACGCTTGATAAGCCGCAAAAGGCCCGAATCATGTTTTTATGCAAAAATCAGTTAAAACTTCACCAGTTCACTCATTTCAGGCCTCCAAAGCGGAAAAGTTTGCGAGTTCCGTTTATTACTGTGTAGAAAGTGTTGAAAAGGCTCAAATGTTGAAATTGTTCTGTATAATATTATAATTTAATATTTTTTTGTTAAAAAAAAAGTAAAGGATTTAGACATGGACATGGATGTCCAACCTTGACCACGGCGACGGTATCAATAAAAGTGCTCCTTCGCGTTGACTTAAAAAACCTTAAAAGAAACTATAAAAATTAAGTTACCGTGGAAGAGCAAGCACGCGCTGAAGACAGCACGAATAAGTCGCCTCGACTGGAAAAATGCCGTGGCCTCGAAGAAAACCGATGTGAAACATCGCTCAAGTCCTGTGTTTTGTAGCGTGAGTGAGTTTACCTCAGGCCTAGCTCGTTAAACTTTATTCTCTATCTCTATTCCCTTGTCCTATTTCCTTAGTATATACTCCATTCGTGGCTGGCGAGGCCGGCAACGTACTCGCAACTCTTTTGATGTTTTACAATAGTGACCCGTCTGCTCGCTTGCCCCATAATTTCATAAAACGGCCGCTACAGTTTTATGAAATTTTCAACATTAAATATTCAAAATCACATTTTGTCTTGTTCTTTTAATAATGCATGCATGGATAAAATGTAGTGTACACTTTTTCTAGAAATATTTAGGCTGCAAAATAAATGCAATAAATAAAAATAATACCTCCTCTTCCTTTAACTTTAAATCAAATGTTTAGGAAAAAAGTCGTCCAGGCCTCTTTTTGGTGAACGCACAACAACATAGATTACTACGTACTACTAAAACTACAACAATCAGAACCGGACGATTCGAAGTCATTTTCTCTTTAAGTTTTTTTTAAATTCTTAAACCATTTAGACGAGTCAGACGATTCGGCGCAGGGATAGTATGCCAGGTTCCATGACATTTCATCATACAATACAAAAATTCGTTTCCTTCGCCGTGTTCCGTTCATTCGGCTCTAAAAGAAGTTCTTTGATCATTATCCTTTAGGCACCAGTCGCTCCCCTCCCCCATAACGCCGCCACTGTATACGAGATATTCATTTATCTAGGTATATATATTAATACGCGGGCGTAAAATTTTGTACCCCTTTTTACGAAAGACGCGTAGATGTAAAATCATGAAATTCCTCCCAGTTATAGTTAGTATGGAAGAAGTACCTATATTATTTTAAAATATTCTTCAATCTTATTAATATTATATTATAAACGTGAAAATTTGTTAGAGCTAGCTGGTATCTTAGATTAACACAGAGGGTATTTTTAATCTTGACTTAACCACGAGTAGCGCGGGGCATAACTAGTATATTTTTAATAAATAAAAAGATACGCACACTACAACGCGCACACTACAATTTTTGACATGACACGATAATCATACACAAAATATTCTTTTGTTAATGGTTGAAGTATGTGATTTTTTTTTAATAAAATTTAATGGACTGAACGTCAGTGATTGAATTGAACTATATTTATATTGTAGCTCATCTACACGATGAATTTAAATATTTATGGTGGAATTTCGACCACAGGGCGTTCTGTAGTATGATATAAAACATTACATCACCGCTCGGATTCATAACATTATGCAAACTAGATTTAAGTGAAGCGTAAACTGCACAGTAGGACGTAGAAGTGCCACTAAAATTAAGTTCATCTGAATTTCGACGCTCCCGTCTAGTGAAGTTTCATGCATTTTTTATCAAATAAGGGCTAACGAGCTTTGGCTTACCTGATGGAAAGCAATTTCAGTCACGTTACCGGTGCGTTGCAGGCTCTTTAATGAAACAATTGGGGATGGGAAAAGGGATAGGAAATGAGGTGTTTTTGGGTTTTTTATGTAGGGAGTTGGGCCTCCAGTAAATCCGTTCACTAAAAGAAACAAATAGCACTTCGTAACGCTGGTTCACGCCAGTTTTCAGTGTTGGCAATTTTCCGGTCGAGCTGGCCCATTCGTGCAAATTTGCAAAAAAAAAATTAGTGCATCCGTGTAACAAGAGTAAGTCATAACGTGAGTTCACTTTGAAAGTAGCAGCGCTGAAAACCAAAAGAAAATGGTCCGTGTTGTGACATGTCGCTGGGGCGATGACCAATCTTTTTTTTTTGCTCTTAGAGTTAATACTTGCACTGTGAACTAATATCTATGGACGTTTGAATAATAAATAAATTTAATACTTTTAATATTATATACATATTTAACACTTTTATTATATGATACACATATTTAACACATCCAAGACTCAGGAACATTGAATAACTTTGCTCCGGCGGGACTCGAACCCGCGACCCCGGGCTTAAGCTACCAACGCGCTTACCAACTGAACCATAGAGGTCGTCAAACTCTATAAACTCTATGTCAGAGACGCAGACGCACGCACTCAATAATTTCGCCATGAAAAAAAAAAATACGACGCAAATCTATGCGCTATCACGTTCTATGACCCAAGGCTAGATCACGATCTATACGGTTTTAAGAACAAGTTTTATCGTCGGGAGTTTTAAGTTTTATGATATCGGCTTAACACTGATATACGAACGGAGGAAGATATGAATAACTTACGTTTAATATGGGATTATTGCATTTTCATAAAAGCCGAGTGCTTTATTGGTGATTGAAGTTTATAAATGACGAACTTTACGTCTAAAACTTCATGAGCAAAGTTATCTATCTTCCATACTTATATTATAAATGCGAAAGTGTGTCTGTTTGTTGCCTATTCACGCTCAAACCGCTAAATACGTACTCATAGCCGTGGTGGCTGGACCGGAGAAATACCACAGCCTCATAGAAAACTAACGTGAAACAGCGCTGTGCTGTGTTTCGTTGAGTGGCCGACGGATTTCACACCATGTAGCTTAAAAAATTATAAGCCAAGTGTACACAAATATTATAAAGAGTAAAGCGTTTGTGTGTATGTTTGTAACGGGTAATATTCGAAGATACCGTACTGATTCCAGAAATTGTTTTCAGAATGTGTTGCTACAGGCATATTTTTGTTCGAAATAAGCTACTAGACTCCCAAAACAATGCCTAGTCAATGTTTAGAATATCGGGTGTGTTGAGGTAATGTATGAAATATTATAAATATCATTATTCATTACATACTTTGCCTAGGTAATCTATGGAATGCCACGAGTTCTCCCGCTAATGTGTAAAAGAAATGATCTTACACTACGATATTATGTTTACGGGTTGGCTTTTAAATCGAGTCGCCTGAATTTTGGGAAAACGAAACTGTAGTATGATTAAAGGGGTTCGTATTAAACATTTAAAATGTTCAGTTGCCGAAGCCAACCAACCTTGTCTGTTGCTCTGTCAGATGCAAATCGGATATCTTCCGTGGTTATTTTTTTAATAAACCCATAACCACCGTGACTGATTAATATCTCAGAGTAGATCCCACTCGCATAGACAAGGTTAGGAAGCTAAGGCGGGAGCGAAGCGGAGCCTACATACGGCTCAAATTGATAACCTCCCTTTTTTGAAGTCGGTTAACGTTTGACTTAGCTGGTGTCGACTGGTATATAATTACGGATTTCATACAGTACCGGCTGCAGATACGGCATTCTGTAGAATATCTAGGCAATGTACAAAATGAAAACTCATTCACACATTTCCTAAACATTTTTGGCATTCTATAAATTACCGAGGCATTGTATGGAATACCTGATTATACACATTACCGGTAACATATACAATTCTTATGTCAGTGTATTTCTTACTGAACTCCTGCCAAACGACTGAACCGATTTTGATGAAATTTTTTGTAGGTACTTGAGGGAATTCGAGAATGCTTTAGAGTCACATAACAAGACCAACAGGCAAAACAAAGTATGTGAAGTAATTTATAAGATTCTGGTAGAGGTCAGTTGTGACCTGTGTCCCCTTTTGTTGCTTGTCCTAACTCTCGTTAGCATGACATTCCATAAAGGTGGCTATCCACTGTACAGGTATGAATTTCATTGCAATATATTGTGCTTCGTTTGTACATTATTCATATGACGGCCGAGGCATTTCATATTCGCATAGCTAATGTCGATCGCCTTTGTCCACGTATTTTGCCTCACAAACTTGCTGTTCGGCTTTCAATGCCGTAGTGAATAGATTTTCAAGAATCGGCCAGCTTGGTTATAGAACATAACTAGTAATGCTCCGTTGGGTTACCCGCGTCTTATAGGGCAAAGGAATATATGTAATTTTTGCCGCAGTGTAAAGCAGTGTATAGCATGTACTTAGTAATAATAATAATAATAATATTACTAAGTAATGGTTTGGATTCACAAACCAACTGATTGAATGCGAGACATTATATAAAATTGATTATTTTGTGATTTTGAAAATGAATCATAATATGATCATATTATGATTCTCAAAAGTGATCATTTTAGCCCTACAGATATAATAACACGGTAGGTTCAGCTAACTGCTAAGTATCCAATTACTTTAAAGAATTAGCGATAAAAATAAAACTGTCTGGAGGTTACAGTCGAATAAAACTTTAACAAGGATTCTCACAATTAAATACACTTTTACTCGTGTGGCCAATACGGTTAAGCGACAAGTTTTAAAAGCCACGAAGTTGCTAGAAGATAATAAAAGTTGGAGTCCCCCTGTGGTCGTCGCGTAATGTTGGCTTGGATAAGGGAAGCTTGGTTTATTACGGTAATTTAGAGTTGGCACTTTTCCACACAAATGTACTAATGTGTGAACTTTGCGCAATATGAAAATGGTATTGAGTACAATCGTCGACAGTGTCGTTTTGGAATTTTATCGTTTTAAAGTGAAAACTGCTTGCTGCATCTTTATGCATATCTATCTATACACATAAGCCGAAGGAATTCGGACGAATCGGACGATTTGGCACGGGCAGTGTACGGGGTTCCATGACATTTCATATATCTAATTCTAAAATTCGTTTTTTTCGACGTATTCAGGTATATTATGTACGTTTACTTTAAAGGATCGTAAACCTATTAATTATTTGTCAGTACGCGACGCTATTACGTGCTGAAAAATGTTTCATCACCTGTATAAGCCAATATGAAGGTTAAAAGTAGAAACCCTGCGAGAAGAAGTTCAAAAACCTGTCTAGACTTCGAAAAAGTTCGATGAGATGGCTCTGGTCCTCCTGGACCTGGACTCCTCTTGGACCGGCCCTTGTGGGGGATGCGACTTGTGTCGACACACTCGCCCAGTCCCACGTACAGGGCACCTCAAGCTGTGCAGCCGCAAACCAGGCAAAGAACCTCATATGAAAACCTCAGCGGAGATCTCATGTTTGAGCCGTTTGGGGTGGAAATCCTAGGCACTTGGGGTCCGGGAGCACATAAGCTCTTTAGAGAGACTAAAAAGCTTATCGAAGCCACCCGAGATCCCAGAGTCGGGAGCTACCTGGCACAAAGGATAGCAATTGCCAAAGGTACTCTGCCAGTTGGGGACGATTTGGAAAAGATTTTCTTCTTATAGTTTATACTTTAATATTAAGTATATTTTATTTTGTAATGTTACAAATATACCGGGGAAGGACATAGGATACTTTTTTTCCAGAAAAATGTACGGTTCCCTCGTGACAAACGAATTTTGGCGCGCAACTGCGGGCATCGTCTATAGGTTATCTAATAGTTACACTGAGTTTGCCGTAGGAGAGCCATGCTTCGGCACGAACGGCCGGCTCGACCGGATCGGCACGGCCTCATAGAAAACTGGCGTGAAACGACGTTGTTCTGTGTTTTGTTCAGTGAGTGAGTTTACCGGTGGCCCAACTTCCCTAATCCCTTAGTCCCATTCGCTATTCCCTCATAAAAGGCGAAAACGCACTTGCGACTCTTAGGGTGTCGCGAGTGGGCGACGGCAGTTGCTTTCCATCAGGTAACGCGTCTGCTCGCTTGCTCCGTAAATATCATTGAAAAAAAATAATGTAACACATTAAAGAACACAATTCTATCATCGTTTAATATAGAATTTCTATACCGGGAGAATATAATAATCGTCTCGCGGTCTTCTCGTCTCGGCCATCGTAGCGAGAAATCGTATCGAACTTCGCTATTGTAGTTCTGAAGCTTATTAGTTGTGGCTTACATTTCCTATTTGCCGACAATAGCATGTAAGCAAATAAAAAATAAAATAGCACGACCAAGAAAGAGAAGTGAAACGCTGGAATATGCTATACTAACAGTAACAACAATAAACAATAAAAAAAAATGAAAACTTTGAAAGTTTGTCTGTTTGGGGGCTAACGACAAAAAGTGGCCAGGCGCCAGTCGAGCTCACCCGTGAAGCAGCAGCAAAAAGATAACGTGTTTTTTTAAATAGAATAATACGGCACGTCACTCACGCAGCGTGGTATTCCTCCGGTCGAGTCGGCCCATTCGAGCCGTAATGAGCGTTCGTATCATGTGCTTGAGATCAGAAAACGTCTCATTGTAGCCGGGGAGGTGAGAGTGCTATTTTCGCAGTCACTCGAGCGTCGTAAAGACCTATTGCGTTTTGTAGAATAGGTTTAAAAACGTTGAAAATATATTAGGCTATTTTTATTCTAGCGGCGGGATAAGACGCTACAGCGATTTTAGGGTTATAAAGAAGAAGTTTCTTTGAAATTTTTTTTACACCGAACATATTTTACTGGACGATTTTAGTCAGCAAGGCCGAAAGCATTTAGTTGAATGTGACGTAAAATTGGGAAGCTTGGTTACGAAAACATGAGGCTTTGCTCTATGTTATTTCAGGCTTACCTTGCATTTATATCATGAGTGCTTTATATGGAGGTGTTCTTTGGCATACCCTATCCTAGTTTGACGGTTTCGATGGCATTTCGGTACTTAAAAATAACTTTTTAAATACCGAACTAACTTAGAAATCTGGTCTTTATACCATGATAACCAGAGACACGAAGAAAGCCTATATAACCTTAATCTGACGCGTAATAGTAAATCCAAAAATCCCCACTTGGGCTCCCCGACTCTATAGTCGAGGAGCCCATGAGGGGATTTTTGCCTCCATCTGAGTTCGAACCTAGCACATGCACCGTCTCGAGTGAGAATGAAAGACCTTTAAGTCACAAACACTGTAGAAACATTTTGTTGAGCGCTTACTCTTTTTTTGGCCGACTCTCTAGTATGAAGTTTTGTATTCCGTGCAAACTGTGACACAGAATTCGCTATTTTTAAGCTAAGATGTGAAGGGTTGAGTTTTGGCGGGATGTGAAATAGTGATGTGTTTTTGTATTTCTTCGCTAAATTTGTGTTGTTTCAGGTTTTAATGTGTTATTTTGGTAGAATATCAACCATAAAATATTCGTTATCATGCACAAGTGTGGGCGAGTGATACAACTTCAAGAAACTTGCTATATTATGTATTCCTCCAAAACTCTATTTAAAATTTTAGTAGAGCGTCTACCACTTTACTAAATAGACTGACTTGACGCTTTGACCGACGTTTTACCTTGACTTTGACTAGGCTTTAGACTTGGCGATATTATGTGATGTTGCTAAAATATTATTGGAACAAGGAAATTGATTTTCCGCCTTTACTTGACACTGGCCATAGTTATATAGCCGTACTGCCATATAAAGATAAAGAATAAAGATTTAAAGGGTTCGGTACTCCGGTGGGAAATTCTGTATGTATGCAATATGTACGCAATACACGATGAAACCCTTAGGACCTAGGAGTTGACTAGTGACCCTACTATTTTATAAACATGTTAAATGTCAAAACTAACATAAGATAATTAACAACGTAAACTAACATAAGATAATTCATATGAATATAGTCGCCTTTTAAATTTAACTTTCATACTTTTCATTTGCATTTAACATACAAATTATATCAATATGCATTAAATATAATTTAAGCCTTTTTAAAGGGTTTTCAATCACCGACTTCAATTTGGCATAAAGGTTTCGTTACCAGGTCATTAAATTTGATGCAAAACAATTAAAAAACAGATGTTAATCTATACAAAAGAGTATTTTGTGTATGATTATCGTGTCATCTCAAGATATGTGCGTATCGTAGTGTGCGTAGCTTCTTATTTATTAAAATATTGGTATTCCACGCTCCTCCTCCATGTCAACTATAACTGGGAGAAATGACATGTTTTTACATCTACGCGTCTTTTGTAAGAAGGTGTACAAAGTTTTCGATAATTTCTAATTAGATTTGTGTTTAGTTTTCTTTTAAATGATAATAACGTTTTTTTTTTGTGTAGTCTGGTAATTTATTATATATTTTTACGGACATGTAGCAAGGGCTTTCGTTAAACATTTTTATTTTTCTTGTAGTGTCTTGTGTTGATGTTGTGAGTGTCTTCTAATACAGATGACTCAAAAATACCTTAATTTATAACGACTGTGCTCTTAGATAATATGAAAGGTAAGGGCTTCGATCAAATATTATAAAGGTTTACAGTTGCCGTCTAAAAAGTGGCACCGGCAAAACAGCGCTTAAGCACTATCCCGCTCCAGTCGCTCCGAGACCGCGATTTTAAGTTTGGTACGATTGTGAGCTCACTAAGGGCAATACAGGCGCCAACGGCCTTGAACATACATTCGGAGTTTCGAAAATCTCTCCTGTCTAACGGGTAAATAATATACAATTAATAAAAACAAGAAATAAGCATTCCTGCTTAGGGATTATAGTGTTATCTATTATTGTTTTGGTTAAAGAAAATCGTTCAACTTAACCGGTTAGTTTCATAGTTAACTATTCCAGTAGTGCATTGTTTTTCTGATTAACTATAAGCATAGGGAAAAAGTCCTCGCTAGTAATGAAAGAACATATATATTTTTTGTCTTATGTGCTTAACGATTTAACAAACTTATAAGGGGTTAAACTAACCCCGCTGGCTCATGTATAAGCCTTCAGTAAAGTTTTATTTTTCAAAACGCTTGATTTTTATTTAAAATGTTTTGTGTCAGATAGTCTTGGTGCTATTATTTTATTCAATTTTGAAAGGATCGGTGCATCTTATTAATATTTGATCGAAGGGTAAGAATAAAATGAAATCGATAATTGTAAAAATATTTATTTCGTAATCTTAAAATTACAAAAATTTAAATTAATGCATTAATTTTAAAAATAAACCTAATGATCATAAACTGAACTAAATGCAATTATATTTAATCAGTCACGACTCATACTTTAATATATTAGTGTTTTTGTTATTTCTTCAAGATACATTTTCAATTATATAATAATAATCTTATCCAAATAAAAGTACTTATTACATCTGGCTTTTTCGTAAAGGACCAATTATGTATTGAGTATCAAAGCCAACACGTTTTCTTCATCGCTTATTTATTAGAACGTGCGATCAGATATAGCTGAAATTGACATAAGCATTTGAAAATAGCATGAATAATAATATGACATATTATGTCATGTCTATTCCATACTTTTTGATCGATATAGAAAACGCGCAATGAAGGTATGCACACCGCGCAAGGTGACAAAAACACTGCAGCTACCAGATATAAAATTGTTAGTTTTAACTTTTTAATTATTAGACATTAGACTATCGTTTTGACCGCCAGTCACATTTTAACATTGTTGATCCCTACTTTTTTGGCCTCCTGCGCCATGTTTTAAAACGCACGCAGAGAATACTACACATAGTCAAAATCTTCAAATTGAATCTTTGTCTCATACTACAGCATACAGGTCAGTGTTTTTCAACCTTTTTTATGACGTGACCCCTCTGTTATGAAAAAATAGCCTCCTCCCTACTTTCTCCCCTCGAACTTTCTTGTCATATAGCTGGTCGGATGAATAAATCTTTTTGTTAACGTACATATCAATCCATTTAATTTAATATTTGTATGAATATTTTAAACCTTTTTTGCTTAAATAGGGCTCTCGGCGACGCGCCTCAAAACTCTGAATCCAGCCCCGGATCTTCAATTTTTTTTAGGCGAAGCAAAAACTGAAATATGCTGCCTTGATATTTATTTTAACATTTATAATTTCACCTATACCTAGGGCATAGGGCTTCCGTAAATATGTATCAGTAAATGTTCTTTTTTTCTTATTCAGTTACTAAGTATTATTTATTAAATAGCTAATTTGGCGCCCTTTGCACCGGAGGGCACGGGCCCCGGCTTGCCCCCCTAGATCCGGGGCTGCCTGCACCCCCGAGGGTATCGTGAGCTACAGGTTGAAAAACACTGGCACACCTCATCAGTATTCAGCTGGAAAGTGTATCGGCGTACCATCCCCGAGTCTCCCCGCTACAGAGCTAATCATTTCCGGTGTTGCCCGCCTCAAGTCGTACGCCCAGCCGATTTTGTGGAACATATCTATGAATTTGGTGCCGAAATTGAATGTGTCGAAGTGCTCCGCCGCTTTGTAGTCGAAGGGGAACACGTGGTGGTAGTTATGCCACCCCTCCCCTAATGTACAGGTTGCTACGAAGCGGTTCTCAGCCGGTATTATGTCTCTGAAATTATTGAATTTAGAGTAAATGTTACAATATAAAATTAAAGATGAATATACTCGTATATTGTTATCCTACAGTAGAAACTCGATTTACCGGATTAATTGCTGTAAATTGGCATAATATAAAAAATCCGGATAATCAAAAATCCGGATAGCCCAAATTTTGAAGAAAACTGGCTTTTGAGCCTATTTAAGTATATAGTGTAAGACGTTTAATAAAAAAACTAAGACAGGCAAATGAAAATCAATGTTTACTAAGAAATACGTGTGTACGAATAATTTGTTTACTATATTATGTATTATACCTGGCGATAAATGTTCCATCCAACACGTTCATGATCGCAAAAATACAACTTGTAGGTATATTCAGTGGCGTAACTACGAGGTGGCAAGCCGGCAAAATGCCACGGGCCCCCAGCCGGAAGGGGCCCCCGATCAGCCCTCCTAGACAAGTGGCAAGCTATTATTTTTTACAATAACCGCTTGACGTGTTCTTGTATTGGTTTGACATAGTGGAACAAAAACGAATTTGCCACGGGCCTCGAACGGTATAGTTACGCCACAGGGTTTATTAATAAAAATTGGTCTGTAGTCCGGATAATCGCGAATCCGTATAACTGAGGTCCGGATAATCGAGTTCCTAATGATTTATTATTTGTATTGTGCAAATATGAAGGTTTGTCGGCATATATGTCCGTCAATTACAACAAAATTACTGAATGGATTTTGTTTTGAGTTGTACAGTTAGGGTAAAATAAATAGCCTATGTTACTCTCTACCCTTTTAACTACGTCTATGTCTAAAATCAAGACACTTGCTGCGTCAGGGCGTGACGAAAGGCCAAACAAACACATTCCAATTTTTTTCAAATACTTGTATGTATTACATATAAGGAACAAAATAATGTTGTTACGATTGAAGATGTAAGAGGAAGAAGTGGATAACTAATATTTTACAACCTTCGATTTTATACTATTTTTTTTTCTATAAAATGCCTTCATTATCTAGCTTGTCTATCTAGCTATACATCTAATCCACATTATCTTAATTTTAAATAATTTTTCCGGTCCTAAAGCAAAGTCCTTTTAAGCAAAAAATCGGCAATTTTTAAAATGTTAGTTACCAGCTTTTTCCAGTTACGTCTTCAATTATTTATCACTTACTTATTATAAGGCCTGTTTCCATACGCATGCGCTAAGCTGTTGACAGTCAGCTCGCTATGGAACATGCCTAGGAAACGCAGAAACCACTGCCACGCTATAGCGCATCTCCAATTCTCGCCCCAGCAGTAGACGTTGACGGTCAGAGGCAGGATGTAGCAGAAGAGTAGCTTGAAGTACGTAAAATACCTGCAATAAGAAACTGGGTGGTTAAACAAGATATAACGTTTTCGCTTCTTTTTAGAATCGCCAAACAAAATTTATGGAAATGACGTAAGGCGTAACGAAAGTTTATGTCATTTCCATACAGTATAAAACGTTTAGGTCTCGTTTTCATAGTTAATTAGGTCTCGTATTCATAGCTAATTATGTAGCGGAACAACTAAACACAACAATGCGTTGCATAAAACATTCACTAAACACTTTTATTTACACTTTTATCGCATAAAATAGGCAGCAGGACTTCAATGTTTCATTGAAGTCATTTGAACATTGAAATCCCGAGTAAAACGGCCCAAACACACGATATTTGTCTTCGAACAATGACATAAGACACCTCTTCCTTACTCTATGGTTTGCACACTTCAACGGACAATTATTATCTAGATCGCGGCCGTCAGTCGCGTCCGATCAGTTTGTTTTCCGCTTTTAAACAATCTGTTTAACTTAACGTCAACTATACAAAACATCGCTTATAGCCGGGGAGGTGAGAGTGCTATTTTTGTAGTAACTCGAGCGTCGTGAATACCTACAACGTGTTATAGATTAGGTAAGACGTTGAAAAGAAGGGCATTTTTTAATTTAAGCGGTGGGATAAGACGCTACGTTGATTTTAAGATTTTAAAAAAGAACTTGCCTTGAAAAAATTGCAGCGAGACCTAAAGCATGTAGTTGAATGTGACATAATATATCCAGAAAGTTTGGTTATAAAAATAATAATAAATATTTTTGTCGTTTTGTGTTATTTCAGGCTTACTTAACATTTACATTGTCAGTACTTTATATGGAAGTGTTCTTTGGTATATTTTTAACACCCCCTATCTTAATCTTACGGTTTCGACGGCATTTCGGTACTTAAAAATATTTTTTTAAGTACTTAACTAACGTAGAAATCTAGTTTTTTACTATGATAACCAGATACACGAAGAAAGCCTACACTAGTTTAATCTGACGCGCACGAGTAAATCCAAGATTCCCCTCGTGGCCTCCCCTATTATTTATCGCGTATGGGTCTATCAAAAATATTCTCTACGGTTCATTTCTCAAGTGTCAGGTTTAAGTGAATTTATCGTGGGTTTATACATCTAATAAATATTCCATAAGCTCGACACAGGCTGGAATGCTGGGCGCATTGTGACGGACTTGATGTATGTTTCAATTTTGAAAGAGTTGAATTGAAAAAGCGTTTGAAAAATAAATCGCGCCGTATATTTGAACAGCTTGATTTTAGATTTGTAAGCGTCATCATCACCTTTCCACTTCGCTTGACATACCCAGGCTCGTTAAGCTAAGTCTATTTTATTTTTTGTTTCATTTATTTTAGGAAAACTCACAGCTAGATTTCACATACATAATGACAAGCATAGATAAGGCCAATCAAACATTTTCACATATAGGAATTTAAATAGCTAAACAACATTTAACAAACAGCTAGCAATTTCACAAATAAAATTATAAAAGCAACGAAGAGAAACAGCAAACTTTCAATCCCTATTTCACTTTTTTAGAGGTAGTATTTTTAAAAATTCTTATCTACCTAATAAAACAATCCTACTAACTAAATTTCATGGCTTAGTGCTTTAACGGTTTTTGCTCGGCAAATATGAATATATATTTATAAATATAGATAGATTATGGATATCTTACTTGTTAAAAAATCTCAATATAGGATCCTCTTTAATATCGCTCAAGTCCATCTGTTTACCCCTAAGCAGTACCTGCTCATTCTTCTTTAGCATAAGCCAGCCTGAAAAAAAGCAAAACCGTCATGAAAACTATGATTGCGTTGAGTTTCGTCGGCTTATTCCACTTTTCCCCATTGACAATCCCCGTCAAATTAACGGGGATTAGTGAAATTTTTGTTCACTAGTCCCCGTTGACGCCAATTTGAGCTTGCAATGAGGATTCGTGAAAGTTCATTTATTCCCATTACACTAAAAATAAAATAGAAAAGAATCGTTAATTTTTTATTTATTAGTGGATAATAACTTTATTATTGATTATTTATATAATAAAAAAAAATAAACAGGGATTGTAATTTTTTTTAATACAGTCTATTTTTTTTTAAAAGTGGAAACAGCCGTTTTGTCGAGTGATCGAATTAACCGGAGGCTCAAACCTCTACAAATTACTTTTCCCGTATTAATTTCCCCCCATACCTTGAATTTATGGCAATGCAGGAAGTGCAACACCTCTTATAGACTGCAGAGTGAACTTAATAATAAATAAAAAAGGAACCATCGCTGGTAGTAGTGAGTGCCCAAGGCCAATACAGCAATGGAAGATTAGGCAAGATGCGTGTAAAACAAAATTTATTGAATGGATATTATTATGATAGTAGGCTAAATGATATACAGAATTACATAAAATCTCTAAATTCTGTTCAGAAATAAGTAAGATATTAGCAATTTAGGTTTTCTACCCATCTCTCTCTCAAAACGTAATTTAGTATGAACTTTGTATGCAGCTTATGGAATTTGACGTCACAATCAATATCGGATCTCTCTTTCTAACTGACTACTTTAAAGGCTTGTAACTTTGTTGTTTTAAATTTATCAAAAAACTGATTTGTACTACATCGTTTTTCAATAACGAAAGATTTATTTAAATAATAAAAAATCATGCATATTCCCTATTCCCTAACTCTTCGCCTTGAAAGTCTCAAAATGAAACGCTTCCAACTCTTTCAGCGCTTCTCTAGTTTACGTATAGCAGCGATGAAAGAGTTAGAAGCCGTCGCATGCACACGCAAACAAATATAAGCGTGATATCATAACAGTGTGCCAAGCTGAGGCTAACAATTTTGTGTGCGTGCGAAGACGCGTAGATATACTAACGGCACGCCACACATGCAAACTGCTGTACGTTTTTATGAAGACTAAAGTGGTTGAAATTCGACCATAAATATTTAAAATATTAAGTTTTAGTTGAGACCTATAAAAAACTATGATCTATTCTCAATTCAATCACAGACTTCAATTTGGCATAAAGGTCTCGTTACCAGGTCATTGAATTAAATGAAATAAAAATTACAACTTCATCAATAAACAAAAGAGTCGTATTTCGTGTATGATTATCGTATCATGTCAAAATATTGTAGTGTGTGTAGCGCTTTATTTATTTAAAATATGTAAAATTTAGGCATATTTTTATAATAATATTGGTATTCTACGCTTCTCCTTCAGATCTGCTACCACTGGGATAAATTTCATGATTTTACGTCTACGCGTATTTCGTAAAAAGGCTTACAAACTTTACCGGTCGTGTACCTATTAATATATCGACGAACTTATGATTATAGAACCAGAGTACGTTTAAAAGATAATAATTAGTTACTGCTTCTTTTGCTTGTCTTAAGCAGAAGAAGCAGTAACTAACATTTTAAAATCTGCCGGATTTTTGTGCAAATGGACACTTTAGGACCGGTAGAATGACTTCAAATTAAAATAATGTAGATAATGAATTCGCTAAATTACAAGATTTGTCAAATTTTCATAAGAAAAACTAACTAACATTTTACAACTTTCGAGTAAATACTCGAAAGTTGTAAAATGTTAGTTATTCAATTCTTCCACTTATACTCTTCAATTATTATACTCGAGCACTCCTCATAGAGACACAGAAGTCATATACTATGACTTCTGTGTCTCTATGTCATGACGTGTCGTGTACATACTGGTGCATTGACACGTCATGACGTCACATATTAAAGTATCGCATTTGCTGTGAGGCAATCAAAAATGAAAATCGTTACTCACAAATGAGCGATCACCTTTATAGTAAAGTTGATATTTGATAGAATTATACAAAGCTACATTGCGGATATAAGCAAGTTGGTTGCGTCCGATCTAGCCCAAACTGATCACAACTTACATGAATATTCCGACCAAATGACGTAGTTCAAACTCGTTCTGTATCAATTTCTTCGGTGGTACTCCCAGCTAATACGTCCTGTGGCTTAAGGTTTTAATGTCGAAGCAGGATATCATTTTAAATCTCGACATAGCCTGCACTTTAGGACATCGAGCTTGAGCGAGATTTGCAATAGACTTGCAACAACTTTTGGGACAGCGGCCAAAGAATTCCACCGGACTACATTTTGGTAAAAACTGCAAAAGACAGTCGCGGCTTCACTCGCATGGAATTTTATGATGGAGTAAAAATATTAATAGCCTTGCAGGACCCTCTTGAAAAATAAAAAAAATATATTCTATTCTATTCGAACCAAAAATAAAACAATATAACAAATAACAATACTGTACAAAAGTAAACAAAAACAAGACTAAAACGGTGGCCTTACTGCTGAAAGCTGTACCTTAAACATGAGTTTTAAGCTATAGTATTTAAATTTAGGTAACCCGATATCGACTACGTACATTTTTTATTGGCAATTTTAGTTCCGCAAGTTACCGCTAGAGGCGCTACAAAACTTTTCCATAGTTAAAAATTAGCGCCAAATACTTTTGCTTCAAACTCATGGTTCTTGATTTCTTCCAGGCAACCGACTATAATGTTATTCGAAGACCAGAACTGTTGTTACTTTACATCCTTAACAATGTCTAATCTCTACTTATGCCACTTATGTCTAATGTCTACTTATGCCATAAATCAAGTCAGTAGGTTGCTTCGTTATGGCGTGAGGGCGGGACACAAAAAGAAACAAATAAACAAACACACATTCCCCTTTATAATACTAAGTATGAAATTATCGATATGCTTTAACGTATTGTTTGTACTAGTTTCAATGACCATTTAGCACTATGTTCGATAACTGTGAAGGTGTCAATTCTAGCGGTGGATGGTTTCGTTATTAATTCGTCCACACCTATCCCTGGGAACGCCCAGGTGATGCGTCCTGTATAATATTTATGAGACAGATTCCAACCAACTCCAAGGGGTTTAGTGGTGTACGGCATTTCGATCGATGCATTGTCGATAAGTTTTTTAATGAGAAGGAACAAGGAGAGAACTCTTAATCGCATGCTATAAAATACGAGTATATACACCAACAGGTAAATAATTATTGTTTTCTTATCAGAATATCGTTCAAAACCTACCGTTTTAAGCGTGCGCAACCCAAAACGTTTGATATAAGTTAAACTAGGTACTACAATTGGGGAAGTTGAAACAGATACAGACTGTGGAAGTAATTTCGTCGGGTTATATCAAACTCAGCTGACAGATCACGACTTACATGGAATTGACATATTCCGACCAAATGACGTAGGTCAGTAAAATCAATTAAGATAATACCGTCAGTATTGTATATTACAATCAGAAATGAAGCGTACCTCTCATTAGCCATACAGAATTGGGAATTCTGTAAACACGAGAGTTGGTAATTAACAACTGTATGTCTGTTCTCTATTCATCTATTCCATATTGGATATTTAATATTCATTGATCATGTCATAGCGTTAGTGCAACAATGGAAACAAAACGCAGTTGATTTTAACTAATATTTATAGTTTGTACCAATCTTGTTCAGCATTGAAGTAATATTATTATAAATACTAGCTTTTCCCCACGGCTTCTCCCGCGTGGAATTCGAGTATCGCGTAAAATTACGAATATTTTGAGAACATTATGTTTTCCATGACTAAAAGTAGCCCATAATACTCTTAATCATTTCAATTAAGTCTATGCCAAAAACCAAGTCGATTGGTTACTTCGTTAGAGCGTGAAGGACAAACCAACAAACACACATTTCCATCTATACATATAATAAAACAGTAAAATTGGAATGTCTGTATATTTAATACTTTTGCAAAATTATCAATGTGGGGCTAACGAACACATTTGACAAAAAAAGTTGTCTATCTGTTTGTACGCGCTCATCTCGGGAACTACTACGGAACGGGACAGATTTGAATAAATCTTTTTTGTTTAATAGCTATTAGGTCTGGGCAACATATAGGATACTTTTTAACCCGGGAAAATGTACGGTTCCCGCGTGATATAATTTTCGCGCAACGAAGTTGCGGGCACCAACTATTTTATAATATTAGTATTAGTAGTTCTATTATGTATTCTTTGGTATTAGCATAGAGAAATTATACCTAGAGTAGCCTGACCTGACCGATAGATGTCACTAAGGGTATCAAATACCATAGAGAAATTATACCATAATAAAATAATTCGTCTATGGTATTAGTACTGAACTTTTGTAACATATTCGATATGCTAGCGTCGACCGTCCACATCACTAGCGCTTCGGGACCATTCAGGAAGGAATCAGGCGGGTGATTCACAAAGTGTTTTGCTTCGGCAAAATGTAAGGAGTTTTTATATTTCTCTTTCATAAATGTAACTTTGATTCATAATTGCGTACCAACTGTTTCGAATGTACCCTTCGCTTTGTAGTTACAGGTCCCACTTTGAAGTGGTTACCAGCAATTTTTTTTACATAAAATAAGGGGGCAAACGAGCAACCTGATAAAAAGCAACTACCGCCGCCCATAGAAACTCGCAACATCAGGGGTGCAGGTGCGTAGGGTTGCCGCCCTTTTAAGAGGGAATACGCTCTCTTCTTAAAGGTTGGCAGCGGTCCGTAAATACTGCTGGTGTTAGTTCATTTCAGAGTTTTACCGTGCGTGGCAGAAAATTACGCGAAAATCGTGCTCACCACCAATCACAAAACTTGTGTTACTATTTGGCCTACTCTGCGAACTATTTTTGTAATTAATACGTCTTTTTACTTTAATAATGCTCATCTAATTAATAATTTTACTTTTTCAGTCGATATGGGTGGTGTTGACAATGGCTTAATGACAAAACAACACTTTGTTTTTAATTGCTTCTTTGTTGAGAAATTAGTAGAGCGGGGGTAATGATCGCTAACACCTAAAATGGCCAGGAGCTACATTTTATGTCGTCGTACTTACATAAGTCGTGATCTGTCGGCTGAGTTTGACATGAATCGACCAAATTACTTCGACCCACGATCTGTATGTCCTTCAACTTCTCTGATTGTACATTTCTAGAATGGCTATTAAAAGCCCTTCATTTTGATACCCTACTCGATCTGAATGGGCGGAAAAAAATTTTCACCTTACAATTTTGACTTAAAATCCGCCATTTTGATTTTGTTTTTTTAATTTCAATGTACCCATTGTCACTTGGGCTATCGAGACGAATCTAACGATTCCTCATATGTTACAATCCATCAAGCCGTTCTGGCTGTGGAGCGTGCCAAACAATTAAACTTACATACATACTCTCGAAAAACAACCGTCCTTCTGGAGCAGTCGGGTAAAAAACGGCTGCTTTGACAAAAGAATTCCCACTTCTGGCGTAAAACTTCAATCGGAAGCGGGAACAATCAATAAAAATGATTTAACCGTTTGAAACATTGTAAATGTATTCAATAGTTCCCGGTGACGCGGGAACGGGGGGGAACGTGGGGGAGTGGGGGGAGCGACCCGGCGACGCCTCAGTACTCTCCGACACATATTACGGAAAATTACCAAATTTAAAATAATAAAAAGAAAAATTTCGTTGAACTTATAAACAACTAGTTGATGCCCGCAACTTCGCGAGCGCAAAAATTTGTATATCACGGGAACCGTACATTTTTCCGGGATAAAAAGAATCCTATGTGCTGCCTTGACTTAATAGCTATTAAATGAAAACATATTTCGAATCCGTTCATTAGTTCCAGAGATTAGCGCGTACAAACAGATAAACAGACAAATTTTTTTGTCGATTTGTGTTCTATTAATATTTCTAAGCCCCCCACGTTGATTTGTTTGTAAATATTAATTGAACAGACACGCCAATTTTACTGTTTTATTATATACTAGAAAAAAAAATACTATAATTTATTTTCACCTCGGGCTGCCTTTTAACTTATTTAAGGTCCCGTAAGCCCGATAATAATGATACCCTATCTTTTTTTTATCCTAAATCTTCCCTTATTATAACAGCTTATAAGAATTAGAAACATTACAATATTGAAAGAATATTTTCCCAGACGTAGACCGCTCGCTTCGCTAACTGCACTGCTATGAAAATACCGAGTTGTGGATACGAAGATATTATAATAAAAGGATAAAACATGTTATCTAATAACAAGTGGGTAGTTACACATTTATTATATAAAAATAAGTCGGCTTTTCCTTCTTGGCTTCCTTTAACTCCCGAGTACGGAGTGCAAGTTTTTTTTTTTTCACATTCGTCCGTGAACGCGTTACGCGTTTACTAAGATTTTATATAGGACTAGTTGACCACGCAGACGTTGTCCTGCCGAGCTATTTTGTGAATCTAAACCATTCTTAGATCCCCTTGAGCAAAAAATTTCATTAAAATCGGTCCAGTCGTTTAAGAGAAGTTCAGTGAGATATACACTCACAAGAAATTATATATATAAAAATTTGTACATGTGACCGTGAGAATCACGAGGTGGCGCTGTACAAATCCAATATAAAATCTGAGTGTGAAAAAAAAAAGTTTTGGGTTCCGTGGAGTTTATAGCAAGGAAAATTTAGGAAATACCTCAATAGATAGAAAATAATAATTGTCATGTTTGTGTCCACGCGAACAGCTAATCTTATACGAGTATAACGTTAGATATGCGATATTAAAGCAGCGGTAATGATATTAGTATTATATTTTTAACCCGAAAGACGTTGGCTTGACTTATTCCTGAAACCGAAACAAACTTGCCGTGGGAGAGCCATGCTTCGGCACGAATGGGCCGGCTCGACCGGAGTTATACCACGTCCACACAGAAAACTGGCGTGAAACGGCGCTGTGCTGTGTTTCGTTCAGTGAGTGAGTTTACCGGTGGCCCAACTTCCCTA
>JAOTAV010020124.1:0-23369 GCA_026546445.1 Cyclargus thomasi
ACTTAGCTTTACCCTCCAGATGACAGCGGAACTGGACTTCACTCGAAATCTTAACGCCAAGTATTTCAATGCTGGGGAAGATTGTTAGAAGAGTGCTTACAAAAAGAGGATTCCCAACCATTGGTGTCTTTTTTGCGGTGAACGCGCAAACTTGAGTCTTAGAGGGGTTGAATTAAACTAAGTTAAGTCTTCCCCACTCAGAGACTTTCTTCAACGAGTTCTCTATTTCAGACATAAGTTTGAATCGGCTCTCAATGACTTTTGGCCCCAACACGAAAACTACTGATTCGATTTGAATGCGTTTTTCACAGTTGCATTTGTCTTCTTCCAACTTAACATTTGGCGCATAAAAAAAATTCTCCCCACCCCTCTAATGGGACAGAAGAGGGACTAAGAGTTTGTATCAAACATCTTCTATAACATGAAAGCTAGAAAGCTACTGATTCGATTTGAATGCGGTTTTCGTAGACATATTTGTCCTCTTTGAAATTAACATCTAGACAAAAGAGGGGGTAAGAGTTTGTATTAAACTTTTTATTCAACACGAAAACTACTGATTCGATTTGAATGCGGTATCCGCAGATGTGTTCTTACAACTTAACATCTGACGGTATATACATTTTTCCCCACCCCTCTAAGGGAACAAAAAAAGGGGGGTGGGGTAAGAGTTGGTGTCAGAATCTTTACAGTGCAAACACTACTTATTCGATTTTAATGAGGTTTTCGCAGATAATTTAGTTTTCTTCCAATTTTGCATCTGGTGTATGAAAAAATTTCCCCCTCACCCGTCTAAGATGACAAAAGACGTGAAAATTAGCATGCTAATGAAATTAATAAAAATTAGCATTAATTCCCATTACTACTGCTTACATAGAGTTCACTGGAAACGTCACTGCGAATTTTTTTTTTTGCGATTTGTATAATATTATAATGAGGTTCCTCAATCCTCATACAAATCACAAAATATTTTTTATGCTTTGACCACCGCCGGCCGGTATTTTCGTAGTAAACTCTATATAAAAACTATTTTTGAAATAACTCGTGCGGCGTGGAGACCTAGTACGTTTTGTAGATTAGATAAAACGTTGAAAAAGAATAATAATAAGGGATTTTTTTATTTTAGCGGTAGGATGAAACGCTAAAGCGATTTTAAGGTTATAAAAATTGCTTAAAAAATGTTTACATTGAACGTTTTTTGGACTATTTTAGATAGCAAAGCCAAAAGCATTTAGTTGAATGTCACATCAAATATCTGGGAAACTTTTTTATGAAAATAAGAAGCTTTGTTGATTTATGTTATTACAGACTTACTTTATATTTAAATAAACAATAATATGTCTTAAAGCTAATTTAACAAGCAATTATTAATAATTAAAAAATTTCTAACACTATCTTCAGTTCTTAAAAATGACCTTTTAAGTACCGAACTTACTAAGTAATCATATTTTTATACCATGGTAAACAGAGACATGTAAGAAAGAAGAAAAAAGTAAGAAAGCCTACAATAGCTTAATCTGACGCGCTCGAGTAAATTTTCTAACATTCTGTATACAGAGGTTGCTATAATTCTAAAGCGGACATAATATTTTGTCGACTACATTTGACACATGCCGATGGGTGTCGGCGGCTCAGGCGTTTTAAATTATAATGATTGTGTTATTTGAATAGTCTGAGGGCCTGTTTCACTGCTTACTGATAAAGTTTGAAATAGGCTATCCAAAACTTTTTTGACAGATTCTCCATACAACACCTCTCAAAAGAAGTTGTGGAAACACTTATCAGTGGGCGGTGCAACAGACCGTAAGGGTATCTTTATAGGAGTAAGTTGTTAACTATTTCTTACAGAACAAGAGCCAGAGGATCAACTTCTGAAGGTTCTTTTCGACCCTACCCGATGACCGTAAAGTTACTGGTCTCTTAATATTGTAGGGGGTGTAAAAAGTAATTAAAAATACTTTAGAGTGTTCCTTATTTAGAGTTTACTGTGAAAGTAGTAGCGTCGAAAGAGAAACAATTGTTGTGGTTTGTATGAGAAAGTTTGACTATTATCACTTATTTTTTGTTACACCTTGTAGAGCATAATTGGGTTTTGGAGTTTGAATCTTATTTTCTGAATCTTATTGACTGCATTAACCGAGAGTCGAGACGAACCTTGCGCGACACATTATGACACGCTGCTGACGAAACGTGACAGTAATGGATGTTTCCTAGTCACACTACAGGGTCACAATATAAAGTTTTACAGTAGACCATATTTGTACTAGCGAATAGAGTGCCTTCAGGCCACACGAGCGATATTTTAGCTGATCTTTATATTTATTAAAACTTGTCTCTATACACGAATATATTTATTTTAAAGATAAAAATAGGAATGAATAAGAAGCAGTTAGTCCGGCAGCATGTTATCCGAATTTCTGATTAGTAACATTCGGAGGCCTTACCGGATCGCACTCTGCTTACATTTTTGTTTGTAGACCCCAAAATGTTTGTTCAGGTTTTTTATGGTATCTGACAGGCGTCTGATTTTTTAGGTCCGAAATTCGGCAATGTGCGTGTAGTCTTAACCTACTATACTATAGTATTTATACTGTAAGAGGGTTATGCGGTTTCAGGCGTGCCGCGTGCGGAGTTTCAGTTATTCTGGATCAGTCCACGGGTTCGCTCGCTCGTAGCTCGACGCCGTATTTCGATTTACGATAAGTTTCAAGATAAGAACTTAAACATTTGTTTTTTTTGTGTTTGTTATGTTCCAACGCGATGAAAGTTTCGGAAAGAATGTAAGTATTATTTATTTTACCCTTCTATCACTTGATTTTTAACCAATTTGAAGATATACAACTGTTATCTAAGTAGTTTATTTACAATATTATTAACTTTAAGGCAAACCTTATAATACGTTTAATTAATATCCTAAATATTTATTTGATTATTATAATTACTTTCGTTAAATTATAATTTAATGAAGGCGCGAAAAGTTTATATAGCGCTTACGGAAAATGCGTAACATATAAGGTGACTGTCTAAAACTCTACATTTTAATAGCGAAGCTTAGTCGTTAAATAACAAGTCGTAATCTTTACGGCCGAACTAAAATAATGGGATGAGGCGTGATCCGATTTGATTACTGAATTTATGGCTATTGTAATTGGCTGGAATCCGAATTTCTATAAATACTTTTTATTTTTTTTTTCTCTAAGGGTCAGTTTCACAACTTTACTGACAGATGAAATATTAAGGATCTACCTAATGAGTTGTAAATAGCCTAACACTTTTGAGGAAGTGGTGAACAGGGTCATAAGGGTAAAAAAAATAATATTTATACTGCGGACATAGTAGTAATAAACTGAAAAAAACATGCAATTAATCTATTTTAGTTTAATTGCATGTTTTTGTTCAGTTTATTGCTACCCTTGCCCTTTGGGTGTTGAAATTTCGCTTTAATTTTAAGTTAGCTAATGCCAGTGGCGTTACAAAAGTAAGAGTTTGAAATGAGTAGCTTTCCTATAGATAGGTAATACTAGACTGCACTCTGCTTGATAATAATATAAATTTCCCTATCCATATTAGAAGTGCGTTTATTGAAAGACGTGTTGTGAAAGGATGGAGAGTAATTGGTCAACGCAAATCTAACAGCACCTAACGAGCCAAACGCGGCGAAGGAAACGAATTTTAGAATTGTCATATAACCTCGCACACTAGTCTGCGTCGAATCGTCCGATTCATCCGAATCCTTCGCTGTCAAGTTCAAAGAGGAAATAACTTCGCTTGTTCGGTTCTGATACATAGCCTATGTATCAGAACCGAACAACTTTTAGTCTAGGGAAATCATCACGATTTCCAAAAAAGGCTTACAAGAGTATTTTATGCAAATTTTGAATTCCTTTCGTGCCAAACAGCGAAAAAAGCTAGTCCTTCTATAAAAACAAAATTTAAAGTCAGTTTAGGAACATCTACAAATAGTAAACTTGGTACCATCGTATCTATGTAATATAGCCTATAATATGTTACCGCAAAGTAATTAGTAGAGTACTCGATTACTAAGCATAATAAAAGCTTACCCAATGCTTTATCATAACTCAAATGAATATTATTACAACTTGCAATACAAGTACTAGATGGTGCCCGCAACTCGGTTGCGCCAAAATTTGTTTTATCGCCCGGAAAACGTATATTTTTCCGGGATGAAAATTATCATATGTCCATCCCCGATCCTCTAAGTATCTGCATTCTGCATGTCATATTTCAGCACAAGTCGGTTAAGCGGTTTGGGCGTAAAGAGCTAACAGACAGACATACTCCCATACTTATATTATAATATTATTATGGGGTTTTTGTAATGAAAATAAAGTATATAAATGAAAATTGTCTGTCGGTCTTCTACCTCTTCATGCTCAAACCTCCGTAATCCGGGACTTAAAATTTACCGGATTTTAAGCCGGGTTTGGACATAAAATTTTACAATTTCGACTTCAGAGACCGACATCACCCACTATTTTAGTCTATTCATCGGCTCGTTAGTTAGACAGAGAAAAATGATCAACTGGCAAAATTTATTGTAACCTCCCCTCTTTTTTCCTCTGAGTAATAAAACGATCTGCACTAGGTTTAGTCTTTGGAACAAGGAAAAAAGTAAATAAAGTTAATAAGGAAAAATAGTAAATTTTGAAGACAATCTCAAAATAACTTAATAAATCATGCATGACTGTACTTTCGGACGACTGTCAATCTGGCCTAACCGTTTGGCAGCGAGCCCATTAAAATAATGCGATAAAATTCATTTATTACTTACAGACAAACATCTGTGAGTTAGTATGGCGATTGGTAGCAGAAGTGCCCACTTATTCCAGAATAAACAAACGAACTTAACGATTATGTCTTTATAGAAACGGTCTTTCAGAATGTAGAGATTTTTTTTTACCCGACTACGGCGATGCAAAAGGAGGGTTATGATTATGAACTATATGTCTGTAGTTATGTATCTGTACGTTACATACGTATGTACACGATCACGGCTATCCTTGTCCATATCACTAAACTTTCTTGTTTCTTACTCTTTCGCACGTGTTTTATTAGTCAAGTTTTAGTTTTATGAACGTTATTTTATAATAGGTGCCGTCATCATTAAAGCTTTATGAAGGTATTGGTAGGTAAAGAATCATTCAATAATGCTAAATAATGTTTTTTTCTTCTATAAATCTCATATAGGCCAGCTGCAAACGCACGTTTTCCATATGAAGTTACCTAAAAAAATCTGAATCAGTAGTTAATAAATTAGTTAGCGCACACAGTTTTTCTCACCGATTTCGATACAAAAACCTAATACGAAAAAGTATGATTGCTGCCGGCCTAAATGTTAAATTAAAAATATTGCAATTCGCTACGTAATTTGTAACATCTTTACAATCGCACTCTAACGAAGCTACTTCAATAAAAACTTGTATGTGAAAAACTTTGACCAAATACAGAATTCAATTTACTTCCTCGAGCGCGAGCGATAAATTTTCTAATTTCATTTGAGAATTTTCAGTTAACTTTAAAAAATAACACATCTGGTGTCTGATAAATTGACCTAAATATGTGGTAAGGTAGAAATCCGTTTCAAAGAAACATAAAATTTGATTTTAAACTTGGGAATGTTTCTCTAGCATACCAAGAATATACATTACCGCGAAAAAGGGACTTTATTGAAAAGACGCCGTTGTTACTCACCCGTAAATCTTTCATTAAGCAATTTCCAACCTTCGACCGAACATCGAAGCCTTATTACAGACTGTTAACCCTCGGCATTAGCGACTCGAGCTTAACGAATTTAAGTGGCTTAAAATATAAGGATATTTTCGGTAAGCGACCCCGTTGTGTCGCGACTTACGACCTATTGTGAACTATATTCAATTTAGAATTAATCGATATAGTGACAAAAGCCTGAAAAATCAATGAAACGCTAGGCGATTTATCTTATCGAGAGGCTAAAAGGCTTACTGAAAGTAGTGCAATTCAATATTATATTTCGTGAGTAATGTAGATAATGGAGAATTGTACTGTTAGATTTAAAAGGATTTGGATATATAATTGAATATCACGGATTTTCCACATATTTACCAAGGTCAGCTTACACTATTCTATTCCAGCGGGATTCCAAGGCTCACTTATATTATTCCAGTAGTAATACAGCGTAGGATTGAATCATTGGATCGAAGTAAAAAAAGCAACGGATTTGTTTAGTAACCAGTTAATTGAAATACATTCTACTCGTTAATTTCTGCGACCGCGACTCTGAACTAAAACTAGCGCCTAATATCGACGCAGCTTCATATCTTGTTATGACTTATAACAAGATCTCTGAAAGTTGTATACCAGTTGTTATTGAGTAAGCTCACACATTCATACAACACATGTCCCGACGACAGATGCCAATTATGATAGACTTGTTAGTATTCGAATAGCTACTTCTAACCAACTACGGGCCTATACGTACCTATAGGGTATGCCACGTTATACTGTTAGCAGAATTGATTTAGTTTATTAGTAACGGTAAAAGTAATAGGATATTGCAGGCATAACGACTTAGTATTCCGATGTTTGCGTCGGAGATTTTTTATTATTTTATTTACAACTAGCGACCCCGCCCTGGCTTCGCACGGGTGGACATTTATTTTTTAAGCTTTTTAAAAAATATTTGTAGCGGCCATCATTCAATACTAATTACAATTTTAAATTCGTAATATCTTTTGAATGGATTGTCTAATTGAAACAATCTTACTCAACAGCGTTCGCGAGAATAGTTAACGTACGGCAATTTTTTTCGACGACTCACTCCACAATTTTCACTACCACAAAAAATCCTATCTATTTTTCGGTAATAAAATATAGCCTATACGGATTCTGAAGAATCCCTCTAAGTAATGGTTAAAGAAATGTTTAAATCGGTTTAGTAGTTTTTAAGCCTATTCAATACAAACATACAAAAATACAAAGGTTTCCTTTTTATAATATTAGTATAGATTACGGTATCAGACAATAAAATCATAACCTCAATAATCAAAAGATCTATTGTAAGTAGCATAATATGAATATTTTTATTAGTCAGATGATCATACGTAGAAATCTTTTCATCATTGATTCGTCATTAATTGATAAAAATAATTACTCAGTCATTCATTATCTGCTCATTTCGCTTTTATTTGTCATCGTGTATTTTGAGAATTCAAATGTGAATTATGCTACATATAGCTGTTGAAAAGTGAAAATAATTGAGCCGGTGCCAGGTTCCGTCGACGATTGCACACCTAGTAGCTCGTAGTGGATTCCGCGGTATAATGTGGCAATAGCGCGTCACTAATTCCGAGCTTCGTCATCATCACTACCAGAGTACTGTCAGATAAATTGACTTGTTAAGGTGTCGTTATTTTGTGAAGTTATATAATGACTCTTATTTATAACCGGCGTATACACGACACGCGAGCACGACTTTGTAGATGGCATACTCGCCTCTATTTACTGTTATTCGTCTATATTCGCCTTTGATCGGCGAGTTGACAGTCTACGGCCGATTATGTTGACGCCTGCACTAACTAACGAATGTCGACGATTATGTAATATGTAGAGGCTTTTTATGATATTTAGGGGGTAAGCGAGCAGACGGGTTACTTGATGGAAGGCAACTGCCGTCGCCTTTATGAGGAAATACAGATTAGGAAAGTTGGGCCACCGGTAAACTCACTCACTGAACGAAACACAGCACAACGCCATTTCACGCCAGTTTTCTGTGAGGCCGTAGTATCACTCGCAATGAGCATCCGTATTATGTGCTTGAGATCGAAAAATGTCGCATTGGTACACATCTCTACCGGGGTTTGAACCTGCACCCTCTCGAGTACGAATTAAAGGTCCCATTAGGCCACGGACCTAGAATGCATCATACACCGCTGAGAGACTGCCAAAGAAGAATGCAGTACGTGACACGTCACTTCCATACATCTGACGTTATGTCAGTGAGTCGGGAATCGGGATATACAAGTCTATTTATTCAAGCTAGTGTAAGTAAGCTAGCAAACTAGTTCTTCTACTCCTTCGTGTTGCAAGTACTCTTTTAAACTGTCTTGGCTCGATGATTTTGACATGGCAGGAACATACATAGCATCATAGTCAACCTCTCCCAATTTAACGTTTAATGCATTATTCACTTCGCTCGAGTGGAATTCAAGTATCGCGAAAATTACGAATATTTTGGGAACAATATGTTTTTGCTAGCCATAGTTTTATCCATCTTTTCAGTAATTATATTTTTGAGGGGCTTGGGGCAGTTCACCCGACGCAAGTTTCGTACCTTGGGGTGAAACGCCCAATTACTGTTTTTGAATAGGGCGTTTATTCGTACCTAAGTACGAAATGCCCAATAAAATACCCTTTCTCTTTTTGAAATGAGTCGATTCGTACCACAGTGTAGATTATTGTATTATTGCACATAATTTTTAGTACAGTCAAGCATGTCACTGAGAAATCGAAAAAGGTGATGATTTAACGAAACAAAACGTTTCATGAATCTCAGGTAAACGTGAGATTATATAGTTTTAAGTTAATTTTGTAATATATCTTAAACTGTGATCTCTTTATACAACTTTTTTAAATAATATTTAGGGGACAAGTGAGCAGACTTTTACCGGATGGAAAGCAACTGCCGAAGCAAAATCCGAAGAGCCGCAAGAACTTTGTCGGCCTTTATGAGAGAATAGGAATAAGGATAGGGAAATTAGGGAAGTCGGGCCACCGGTAAAGTCACTCACCGAACGAAACACAGCACAACGCCGTTTCACGTCAGTTTTTTGTGAGGACGTGGTATCACTCCTCACAAAAAACTGAGCCGGCCCATTCGTGCCGAAGTATAGCTCTCCCACGGCTATGAGCATTCGTATTATGTACTTGAGATCGGAAAATGTTTCATTGGTACACGCCTCTACTGGGGTTCGAACATGCACTCTCTCGCGTGTAGACCAAAGGTCTTACCCACTAGGCCACAGACACTCTATATTTATCTATATATCTGTGATTATTATTGTAGCATTTTTGTGTATTTGTAATAAATATGATTTTGACTTCAAATATGTTTTTTTATTTTTTCTTATAATCACTTTTCTATATGACTGTACTTATAGGCACAAAAATGTTTAAAGCAAATTGCTTAAATCCGTGGTACGAATTGACCCATAAAAAAAGTTTTGACTAGTTCGTACCACTCCAATCACTATGGTACGCAATACCTCGTTTAAAAACAGTACTGGGGCATTTCATCCGAGGTACGAAACCTGCGTCGGGTGAACTGAACACCCCATTTTTGAGCAACCGTCTGCACAAGGCGCTAATTAGTAATTAGTTTGTATTATGTATACTACTTGGATGTTAATAATATTTTTGAATCTTTCTTCTTCTCGACTGGGTGCGAAGGAAGAACAAACACACTTTCTCATCTATCTATACATATAATAAAACAATAAAATTGGCATGTGTGTAGAATTAATATTTTTAACAAACTAATCAGTTTGGGACAGAGAAACTTAGGAACAGTAATAGAACACAAATCGTCAAAAAAGTTGTTTGTTTGTACGCGCTAATCTCCGGAACTACTGAACGGATTCGAATGAATCTTTTTTATTTAATAGCTATTAAGTCTAGGCACCACACAGGATACTTTTTATCCCGCTAAAATGTACGGTTCCCGTGATATTAAAATTTTCACACAACGAAGTTGTGGGAATCAAGTGGTTTATAATATTAGTATGGAGTATGGATTTACGTCTCCTGACGCCTATAATAGGCGCTCTATGTGCGTTACTTACAAAATGTTTTAAATAATAACGAGACACTAATTTTTTATCAGCCGAACTAAATTATACTTTATACTAATAATTATTATACTAATAATATAGAGCTGAAATTGGCCCATTTATCGAGGAATATAGGCTATATAATAATTAACATCACGCTATGACCAAAAGGTCAAGCAGTATAAGAAAATGTTGTAGGAACGGAATAATTTATTAAGTTTCATGCGGACGTAGTCGCGGGCAAAAGCTAGATCTCAATAAAATTTCGCGCACAATTTATCTCACTGTTTAGTGGTTTAGATCTATTTGTGTGACCTACGGGATCATTGACATGCGACATTGCATTTTATATTTAGGCGCATGTAAGTTGCCAAATCATTAAGGAAACGGAGCCGTTTTCCTCCACATTCGAGAGTGTTCCCGAAATTATTTTATCAATTGTTTCATTTGTGAGCGTTTACGTGGCTTTCCGATCATTTACATTCCATTACGGCTAAAGATGCACATTTGTGTAGGGTCTAAAATTTCAGCCTGATTTACTTACCACTCTAAACACGAGTCAGCCTTAACTACTATATGATTGGTTAAATATTTATGACATCATAATTTTAATTTATTAATGGCCTGTTTCACCGCTTACAGAAAGTTTATTTATTTGACTGATACAACTTTATTTGACAGATGTTTATGAAGAATCTGTCAAAAAAAGTTGTCTACCAGACACTTTAACAGTAAGCGGTCAAACAGGCCCTTAGTTATATAACAGTTAACTACGAAAGGTAAATTCTCAACGATACCTCAAGAGGTTCACGTCAGGATTTGCAAGAATTATCTGAGAGCTGTAGTAAAAGAAAGTGCTTGAAGTGATGCGAGCGGCCATGAAACAACATCTGTCTTGAGAGTATGCCACTCGAGACAAAATAAATGGAATATCTCATCGTCGAGTTAAATAAAAGAATGGCACACAAATTCACTGGTTCCATTGTTTCGACAGCTTTTTAGAAATATTGTTTACAGATTAAATACACTAAACCAACTGGATTTGTTTGCTTCAATTTAACCTTTAAATTCTACTGTGTATCCAAAAAACAAGACTGAACAGAGATATATAGAGGTACAAAGTTCTACAAAGCAAATAATGTATTTTTTTGAGATGGAAAGCTGATAACGGTTTCATGTTTTATTTACACAATAATGGTACTTTACTATTCGCAACCGAAAATGGTACAGGTAAATTATTCATTGCTGGTTTACTTTTTGAAATTTATTGACGGACAATGCACGTATGAGCTCCAGTTTAAGTTGTTGGCAATTTTGTAGCTTCAATTTATGTCTAAAGGTAGTAAATAAATATGAAAACAAAATATAGACTACATGTCAAGATTTTATAAATTCGTTAGCATATGAAATTGCTTGTAATACAAAATTTCATATTGATGAAAAGAATGTCATTGCCGGCTATATCTCAACCGCCTACATTAAGAACTGAGAAAGTATTTGCCCTTTGTTTTATAGACAAAGTTATTAATATATCCTTGGATCTTTAGTCTTTTATATTAGGCGAGTTTCTTTTATATTAGGCGAGCCTTGCATATTTAAGCGGTTTGACGCCATCGCTAGAATAATAAGATTCGAAATATATGACACATTTGGGAACGTCGAATTTGATCAGTGCCGGTGACGGCCGGCCACTCGGTCAAGGCCGCGAAAAGAACTTGCCCTTTTTTTTTAATCGGAATTGATCCCATTTTTCCTTTGGTTAGAATTTTCTTGAAATGTTGATGTGAAAAAGATCTCATTTGTTTTCGTTTTCAGTTTGAGTAGGACGCTGATGATATTATCATATTATGGACTGAAACGTTATGTTATGTTGTAGGTAAAATCCAAATTTTCATGACGTATTTGTTGGCGAAGTGGCCCATAAAAGGTCGGGCATAATGTAAATCATTTTATTTCGGTATACGGTTCACAAAGTTATGCTGATTTATTGACGGGTTCATTACGTTTGCGACATTTAAATAATCTTCAAAAGGACGACCTTTATGAAAGTACAAGCAGTTTAGGAAAAATATAGCGTTTGAATAAAATGACTTTTGGAACATGTTACCTATTTATTACATATCTATGGACATTTAGACAGAAAAATAATTGTTTAAGTCTTCGTAAATTAATAAACTGGACGTCTAGTTGGCGTCAAAGTCATTTAGAGGAGAAAAGTAGTAAGTAGAAGTAATAAATAATTAAGGACATAAGGGGAAGAAGTGGATAACTACAATTTAAACCCTCGAGTATATACAATTTTTTTCCCATAAAATTTTGACAAATCTTGTAATCTACCTATTTCATTATCTAGCTAGTGTATCACAATTTTGATTTCAATTTGCCGGAAATATTATTTATCGTTTTCAAATATTCTTATTATTATAAGAATAATAATAATATATATATTATTAAACAATAACGCATGTTGACAATATCACATTTTGCGATATCTCTTGTTGCATAGCTGTCGCAAGGAACGTTCCAATCACGCTGCAATAATATATTCTTCATATATTTTTTAAAGAAAATTGACAATTTTCAAACACATCGAGGAAAATTGAGATTAGTTTTCAAATTTGAAGATATATAACAAGATGAGGATTATCATCTTCCTCTATCTCTACCATTAACTGATGGCGTCTAGATGTGAAATTTCCAATTACTTATGATAAGACAAACCCTAGGACCCATTTCACACTGATTGTGGCATTCAGAGTTATCGAGCCATTTTATCCGTTATGAGCTGAACATTCTCAATAATATAATCCTTAGCCCAAGCGACATTAATGCGGGCTGGCTGGAGATAGCGATCTAAAATCGATCTCAGTAGAAGATGTCGTTTGATTTCATGCCATTTTTATTTATTCGTTTATTTATTATAATTTATTCAAATCCGTCCAGTAGTTCCTGAGATTATTGATTTTGTAAAAATATTAAATGTACAGACAAGCCAATTTTACTGTTTTATTATATGGATATAGATGAAATATCAAGTATGTACTTGGCAATTTATTAGTAAAATAATTAAGTATTTTTTTAGTACTTCCAACGCCAGTTGATTCAGTAAAAAAATAAATCAAAATAATTTAATCTGTTCGAGATTAAATTTTTGTATGGAGCAAGCTGTGACCGAGTTTAATTACTTTTTCAAAATAAATTTCCTCAACGTACAGCGGTTCTATATCTTTAGAAATACGTCGTCGAAAATAATTTTAATGACGACCTTAATTATTAGTGTCATTAGACATTTTAATAATTTATAAAGGGCAAGGTTTGTTGGAGTCGAAGTGATTAAAGGAAATGACTATAAAAATTTGAACGCTTTTCCGTGACTGCGTCTGTAAAATAATTAATTATTGTATAGCTCGTCAATAGCAAAAATAATAAACTTGATTGATTCGTAGTAAGTCAATGAACTGAATAATAGAGGAGCTACTATCTGCTATTATTAGAAGCTCGCATTCAACTCTAAGATATCCCCACCGGTTATATGAATAAAGAACATACGTATAACACAATTTTTTTTAATGCAAATTAGTATGATAGTGGGCTAAAAGATAGAATAAAAAAAAATCTCACATTTCTGTCAAGAAACTAGTAAGATACCTATCAGCGATTAAAGTTTTCTACCCATCACTTTGCAGCTTATAGATTGTTTGATGTTTGACGTCACAGCTAATATCGGATCTCTCCTTCTGACTACTTTAAAGGTTTGTAATTTTGTTATTTTTAATTTTATCAAAAAACTAAATTGAACTACATCGTTTTTCGATAACGATAGATTTATTTCAACAATTAAAAATCATGTATATTCCCTATTATCGACCCTGGACTAGGCTCTACCTAGGCTAGAGTTGATAAGTAAATAAACATATTGTATAGCTGTTTCATTATTAACGATTAATACTATAATTGTATACTCTTACTTGCGATGGGTTGAGACTCTGTACCAAAAGTTATCTGATTCGATTATTAGTCACCGAGTCGCTTAAAGACAGATTGAACGTGAAATAACTTCTACGCTGTTTTTCTCCGAAGTCATGGTGTTGTTCCGGTCAAACAGTGGCGTAACTACAAGGTGGCAAGCCGGCAAAATGCAACGGGCTCCCAGCCGGAAGGGGCCCCCGATCCTAACATTTATATTATAGTGTTTTTTACCTCAGTATGTCTTTCCCACGTTTAAAATATGCCCAGTGGTAGAACTGGCAACACCATTTGCTCTTAACCCAGCAGGGCTTCGGCCCCGACACAAGAGGCCGCGAGCTTAGAAACTTTTTGTAACAATTTAATTGTACGAGTTGACATTTTCAAGTGATAGGGATAGATTGCCCTATCAATTTGTCAAGAAGCCCAGATTGTTTAGTTATGCTAGTATAGTTGAATCGCCGTAACTTGGTGTAAAACGTCATATAAAACATCAAAATTTGTATGAAATTCCGTGCTAACTTATTTTAGTTAGACCATGGAAATGCCGCTACATTGTTTACTCTCTATTGCAACGAAGGAAGTCGTATTTAGTAGTCACTGACGGAAGCATTACCAGTATGCTTATTCAAAGTGCTATTACATTTTCACACTTCAAGTCATGAGTCGTTTTTAAATACTACCCATGAGACGTTCAGGAAGCAACTCTATTATTGTGTTTATGATCAGAACATTTTAGTTATTACTACAGGACATCTGTAATTCTTTATTGCGCCAACTACTAATTCCTTAATTGCGAGGAAACCGTTTATTCTTTTTTTAACCGATTTACAAAAAGGTGGAGGTTTTTCAATTCGGCCGTTTATATTCTTTTTTTACGAGAAAAAAACTAACCAATCTGAGTTCTCATACACCGGGTTAAGTAACAAAAAGTTATTATCAAATTTGTTAATAGATGTAATTTTAGTTTTTGTATCAGCTAAACGCGTAGCTATTACGTTAAACAGTAACAAGCATCCATACTAACAAACTTTTGCATTTATAATATTGGTAGGATTATTTGTAGTAGTAGAACTGTTTAAATTTGCTGTCTAGGTGCAAAGTCGGTATTTTCGGCGAGATATTTTCGTTTTGTTGCGCTAATTCATACATTCGCTGCGGCTCTGCGGACTGCGGTAGTTGCATCTTCTTCTATCATATAAAAATAAGTCGGCATTTCCCTCCTGACGATTTAAGTCCGAAGAACGCACGAACCGATTTCTACAGTTTTGCATTCGTCGTATGTAGCAAAAAAATCAAGAAAAATTTCAAGAGAAAAGTTACTACGCGGACGGAGTCGCAATAACTAGTAAGTTTAGATAATAAAGTCAATAGTGAAATACTCTTACTGTATGGAAATACTATTAAAACATCATAAATTAGTTTCTTGATTATTTATTTAAAAAAAAATCAACTGTCAATAAGAAAAAACATATAAAGTTAAGTACGATTGAATTTCGTTTTCATTTGTGGTTTAAAAACTAAGGGAAAGTAAATAATAAATTTTATAATACCTAGTATGAGATATACAGTATAAATAATATATACCGAAGAAGGACCCGCCTCTACGACTTAAGAATTTTAGATTGAACCTCACTGGGGCGACAAATCAACATGATAATAACTAAAGTAGTTAAACTGTGCTGTCTTGGGCCGAAGTTTAAATTGTGTTTAATACCCACCGTAAAATTACGAAGTTTGCCGCACTCGTATATTAGTGTGTTCTATAGTTTGTTGGAATTCTATACACATTTATACTCTTAACTCCGTTTCAAAATTGCTTACAAGTTACAAGTATTTGCCTGTGGTTCTGCCCGCGTAATGATTTATCCTACGGGCGTATTTAATAAGCTAACCGGCGAGATGCGAGATGCGAGTTGGACTGGCATACGAAGAGTTCCGTGCCAGTTAATAGCGATAGTGCGATGTAGACGTACTGCAGCACCATCTAGTACTAAGTAGAAGAATATTGAAAAAACTTTTGTTTCTTGTATAAAATCCCTTCTTAAATATTTAATTTATTCTGTTTTCAGTATTTGTTGTTATAGCGGCAAAATACGAGGGCAGTTCGATAAGTACTTAACCTCGCCGTCCGGTGGCGCTACTATCGTAAAAAAAGTTTACTATTGTATAATACTTCCTAGTAGGCGGCTACTGTCAAAATTTCAGTCATTTTAGATTTTTCTTTTTGTTTTGAGTGCGTGAAGGAGCTAGCTTGTCGGCGAATTTTATAAAAATGGAAAAAGAGCAATATTGGTCGGTAATTCGATTCTTGTTTTTGGAAGGGAAATTGCGCAGCGAAATCAAAGATCGCTTGAATGCTGTATACGGTGACACTTCTCCTTTAATGGCGACCGTCAAAAATTGGTTTAACGAGTTTAGACGTGGTCGCACGTCAGTTTTTGATGAGCCACGCCCAGGTGCTCCAAAAACAGCCATGACAGACGAAAATGTCACCGAAATCCATGATCTTGTATTGGCAGACCGCCGATTGAAGGTTCGTGAGATAGCTGAGATAGTGCGCATCTCAAAAGACCTTGTAGGTCATATCCTGCATGAAATATTGGGTATGAGAAAGCCGTCGGCTCGATGGGTGCCGCGTTTGCTCACTGCGGAAAACAAGCGCAACCGTGAATCCATATCAGAACAGTGTTTGTCACTCTTTCAATGTTATCCTAAGAAGATTTTTCGTCGGTTCGTCACAGTTGACGAAACATGGATTCACTGGTACACACCAGAGATAAAGAAACAGTCAAAACAGTGGACTTTACCCGGTGAAAGTGCCCCGAAAAAGGCAAATACGGTCCCATCAGCCTGAAAGGTGATAGCTACCGTTTTTTGGGATTCTCAGGGTGTGATCTACGTCGACTACCTGGAGAAGGGCAAAACGGTCACAGAGCTCTACAATACCAAACTATTGGATCAATTCGAAAGAGGTTATTGCCGCCACAGAGGCGTACTTTATAAACCTCAATAAT
The DNA here is from genome assembly GCA_026546445.1 of Cyclargus thomasi. NCBI lineage: Eukaryota > Metazoa > Arthropoda > Insecta > Lepidoptera > Lycaenidae > Cyclargus > Cyclargus thomasi. The sequence goes on from JAOTAV010020124.1 coordinate 16,805, forward strand.
TTTTTTTTCAGAGGGGTTAAAGAAGTTAGAGCATCGCTGGATCAGGTGTATAGAGTTGAAATAAGATTATTTAGAGTAATAAATCACAATTTTTACAAAATTTTCTTTTTTCTTTAGTAGGCTTAGTAATTATCGGACTGCCCTCGTAATACATATTCTGTTTAAATTTCAACTCTAGCCGTTCTTAATATAAGGCCTGTGGACAGACAGACAAACAGGCGGATAGACCGAAAGAAAACAAGGGTATCCTTTAATAATATGCGACTAATTTGTTTTACTAGGATACTTATTATTATCAAAATTATTATTAAAAAGGAATGATGTATATCCTTGTATGTCTCAAAAAGTACTGTACCAATATCTTCACATTTCACTATTACATTGCTACATTATCACAGAGTGATATAGGCTATAAATTATAACAATATTAATAACAAAATACCAAGTGCGAGTTGGACTCACGTACGTCAACCGTCAATTAAATGCCCCCTGGAATAAATCATTTCCACGCGGGCAAAGCAGCGGGAAAATATTAGTATTGTATGAATTAACTTATTATATGTATATTATATAACAAACAATTAAATTTAGCACACTCGAGAGGGCTACCTAGTTAGCTACAAGTTAGTAAATTTACTTATAACTCGAATTAGGTTGTATGAATTCATTAAACTATCACGCTTAAAGTAACTTTATATTAATGTTATGAAATGTGCGTAAAGTAGGCGAATGTATTGTTTGAAAGCTTGTTTTGTTAAATACTACGTGTTGTGGAAAATTATGTGAAGAACGTTTTCTTTGAGTCAGTAGGCTCTGTGTAAGTACAGCCAAATATTCCGTGAACTACTACTATATAAAAAGAGAGTGGCTTCACATCCAGATTCCGGGACTAAGTAATTTGGTCGCGTAATGTCAAATCTAAACTACAGATCACGACGATGAATTGAATGATCAATCTGACCAAACGATATAGGTAAGTCAACTAGCTATGACTCAATTTCTTCGATTTAAATGACTACTTCACCTTGCTTCTTATTTTTTACTAATATTATAAAACACAACGCAAATGTTTGTGAGTCTGTAAATTTATAAGTTTCTGAGTTTGTTTGTTACCTCTTCACACTTTTCACGCTTCATGGCTGGATGCAATATAATCAAATTTGGCATGGTGCTGCTGGTGTTCTGGATTAACAGATAGGCTACTTTTTACGCGGGTAGCACTGGTGGGCACAGCTGGCTTACATGTCATGACTTGTCTAAATTTGAATTTTTGACTGGTACCGATTTTAAAATAATGAAGATTATGTACGGAAATAGGCTGATTCCTCACCGAATTCTAAAACAGGCACTATTAAAAGAATAAATATTATTGAATACTTTTTAGTTACTTTTTTGTTTTTTTTTTGTTTTTTGCTTTGGAAGTCGGTTTTAATTTTTTGTTAAAAATAATAATTATTTAACCCTTTTTAGTTATCCAAAATTATAATGGAAATATCCAAAATTATAACGGATAGAATGAAAATATCCCAAATTATAAATCGTTTCCAAAAGGATGTCGGTTAAAACTCCTACTTTATACGTATCATTTTCCTCTACGTCATTAATGACGGCGACACATTGACGATAGAGCAATGTTGATATTAAATAAAACTTATAGCCTAGATCATAAAGTTGCATTTTATTGGGTCGCAATTATCTCGTTCTCGGTTGACGGTGCAGGTCGTTTGTTCACGACACGCCGTCAACGTCAACGACATTATTTTGGACCGATAAAATGCAAGTTTAGGTTTTATTTTGTAGCATCCATGTCGTCGCCGATCTGTAGTGGCGAAGGGAAAAAAGAAACGTGTCGCCTATTGGCTCTGTCATACAATGACATTTTATCGGGATGAAATGATCTCACGGTTAAGGCGTGCGCTGGACTAACGGCGCAGTTTTCATTTTTATTCTTAAATATAAGGTGTCAAACATAAATACAAAAACGTTTTCTGAGGGATGAAGACGTTCCACATACTTTATTTTGTTGGCTTTGAGCTCTGAGCTTGGTATCTTATCTAAAAATTAATAAATTAATATATTTTTTAAAGTGTTAAAAAAATTAAAATTGGGAATTGGGACTGGAATAGCGTAATAATTAACACATTGTTTGAATCTATTGACCATATTATTCATGTCTTGTCTATTGACAAAACACGCAAAAGGGTAAATTTTTAATATTTTATGACGTATTATGTGAACAGTCCCTTATGTAAGTTGTGTGAGTGAGTTGTCGATGATTTGGTACGCATTCCCCTCGAGTAGTCAACAATATGCTACGTCGAGTCACATTAATGCTTAATTTAACAAGTCGAAAGTCGATTTAAGGCAAAATAGGGAAAATATACCATTATGTATAAATTACATTTACCGTCGAATAATATAGGTATAATTACGACGGAAAATGTCGAATACTAAAATGAAATTGGATTTTATTGTAATACTCGACTTTTCTCTTTCCGTCGAGGGCCGGAAAATTAGTAGACTGTTAAAATATTTATTGCTATTTAATCCAAGTATTGAAATTTATATCGCTCTCTTTGGGAAAGAAATGGACAATATTAATTAAAGTAAATATTGTTTAGGCTATTTTTGTCTACAGTAAATAATTTAGATATTTTGAAGTGGCTTCAAGCTTGTTTATCTGGTGATAATATCCTTATAATATTTTTAGAAATGAATGACAAAAATCTTCAAATTGAAATAAAATAAATTCAAATTGTCGGCCTATTCATGATGCAGGTTGTCTTTTAGCACCAAAGCTTATTAGCACGGACGACATTCTGCAAAAAATATCAATTTTAGCATTCCAGTTCGCTGCTATGAACTTTCAATATTGTTTCGGACGTTAATATTGTTTTCATTAATTCTCGTCCACTTTTTGTAGCTGAACTGCTGTTATCAATACCAAAAAACTTTATTATTCTTAGAAAAATGTAGTTTTTGAGCGTCCGAAGCCTATGAGTATCCATTGTCGATGGCGGTTGCTTCCCATTAGGTAAACTGTCTGCTCGCTTGCCCCCTAAATTTCATTTTAAAAAAGTCCCGTGCCCACTCTGTGGTGCATTTCAAAATAGATATTAGACAATCCACTTATACAATTTGATAAAAGTCGGTGAAGCCGTTTTGGAAGAGAAAGGTTACACGAGAATATTTAACGAGAGCAATTGTGACGCAAGAATTATTTATATATTTTAAGATAATTTATACAATACATACTATTTTGTTGGCGATGCCGCAATACTGAGAGTCGCACATTAAGCCACTCTGAGGAGTAATATATTGATTTTGGCGTTTTGGCAGTCCCAAGGAAGAAATAGATGTTGTATGAAAGCTATAACCCCTATATTTAACCTAACCTAACCTAACCCCTATATTTCATCGCGATTGGCTTACCCCGTACGACAACGGATAAACAATAAATTACTTTCGACTTTAGTATTACATAATACAAGCTTATATATAGCGGTGGCCTTGCCCGCTCTAAAATTATTTATGCCATGTTAAAGTAAAATTTCATCAAGATCAGTTCCGTGGTTTCAGCGTGATTGACCGACAAACAGACTTTAATTTTTTTATATTGATAGGAAAAGGGATGTATATAAAGTCTAGCAGGATTCTGAGGCCGTAATCTTAAAGCATTTTTAACACTCGAAGGAATCAAACGTTAAATGTCGTCGTTGGAGAAAAACGAGCATTCGAAGGAGTTCGAATGTTGGAATTTGCCGTTAGCGATAAGAGAGCTCCAGGCTCTTATGTATCGCGGAAACTTGGCTTTGTTGCTAGCTTTGAACAGTAATTGTCCGCAATGACTTTAAAGAACTCAGTTCTTTCTGAAGTGTAACTTGATAAAACTAGATGTAACAGTTATAACTTGTGTGGCTTGCCGTTGAATACGTAGAAATCCCAGCAGATTTTATACGTAGATATCCCTATAGATTCTATAGAGAAAAAAAGACTTCCGTACATGTTAAATGCTGTTCATTTATTTCTCAAAAATTACCTATAACAGTTCAAGTGAGGTCGATTGTCCACCAACACCGTTAACCGGGAACGAGAATATCGCGGCCGGATAAAATGCTACTTTATGACATAGACTACTGGTTTAATTTTCCTCTACGCCTTTAATGACGGCGACGACATCGACTTTCGTCAATGTGATGTCGCTAAAAAATGAAACTTATAGCCTACTGATCATAAAGTTGCATTTTATAGGGGCGAAATAATATCATTCTCGGTTGACGGTTTTGGTGGACAAACGGCGTAAGACTTATAGCAAGCCTACCACGTACTCTCGTTAAAAATAAAATAAACGCCCATATTAAAGTCGGTAAGGTCAGAATAATTATTATTGCAGAGATATTATTGATTTTTGTGTAATTTGTTATTCTCGGCGTTTTTTACGTAAGCGGTCACGTGCAGCTTACGAAGCCCTTTATGTGAGTCGTATGGGATGATAATGCATAGTGTAATAATATATTGCAATAAACAAGGTCAGTTCAATGAAAATATTGTCATGCTGCCAGAGATGTGCGACCGTACTATAGCTTTCTAGGGCAGAAGCTAATTTTTGATCAGTATAAATTGTGGTGGTAATAAGGTAACAGCTGTTAGGTACAAATAAAATATTTTATTATTACCTGGATCAGGCTCTTTTTGATCAGGTAGCACTTAATACACACATAGGGTGGCCTATTGTTACACCACTATAGTGCCTAGAGCCTACAAAATAAGGTGCTATGATACGTGGTTCTCTACGTTAGCACATGATGGATCTATGAAAGTAACTATCGTATTTTACTTTTTGCTATAATAGAATTTGATGGTCCGATGCGAGGAAAAATTTCCTGACTGCATCCATTGTGCCAAAATTTAATCGAGTAAAAAGGGCTTTAGCTGAATAGGGTATAAGCGATATTTTTTAATTCTTTGTTTAAATAAATATATTGTTTTTTAAAAACAATACAGTCTAATTAGTTTTTTGTTAAAATTGGAAATAACTAAGATTTGCCTTTAAAGTACTCAGTTAGGAAGAGAGATCCGATATTGACAGTGACGTCAAAGTCTATAAGCTGCATACAAAGTTCAAACTAAATTACGTTTTGAGAAAAAGAATTCGGTAGTAAACTCAAATCGCTCATATCTTACTCGCTTATCAACAGAAATTTGCTATTCTGCATATCTTTTAGCCTACTATCATAATAATTTATACAAAATAAATTTTGTTCTATACGCATATTCCCGCAATATTACGTGATACATTTTTTTATTTCGATATAACGCTGCCGTGGGACGAAAGAGGAACATAAATATTGATTATCAATGACTGTCCTAATACCGCAATAACGCAAAGCTGTGGGTAGAAAGCAGCACACGAATGCCGGTCGTTCCAGAATTCTTTTAACCGAATCGTTTAGTATATAAGTGGAATCAATAATAAGTGCAATTAAACGTCGACGGTGGTACTAACTGGTTGAACTAAATTGCTTGCATTGCAGCGCTCGGCGGTTCCTCATTTGCTCATTACGACAAGTTTTCCCAAACCAAACTCGCAGTACTAATTGAGGGGCCACTGTGGAACCGGCTCCTAAAGTCCGGTCGCTAGATATACAGAAATCCTATTCATATTGAATGTAAAAGTTTGTTTGTTCGTTAACACCGAAAGTACTTAACGAATTTTGATGACATTCGTTGAATCATAGGATACTTTTTAGGGTACCGTACCCAAAGGGTAAAAATGGTCCGTCATGAACGGTTATCATATAGCAATAGCATATAGCAAAAAAATGTCATATATCAATCTGATTCACAGATTATTATATATATAAATATCTGTTGCCGCTAAAATAACAAACACAAAAAACAAAATAAAGTATATATTTAAGGGGGGCTCTCATACAAGAAACGAGATTTTTGGCCATTTTTTATTGTTTTGCTTACACGACGGGAACAAACATTCCGCAAAGGTGAAGATGCAATGCATTTTCAATCTTAAGCCATTAACTTAAGGTGCATTTTAGATATTAATGTTGTAAATGGTGTCCATCGAATATAGCTATTTTCAATCCGCCTGAACTGAGGGTGCACCAAAGTGCACCTTTGCGTGATGTTTGATCCCGCCTTGTAGAACCCTCATTATTGATGACGCTATGAAGCAGTAGCGTGTTGTAGATGACAGTCTACAACACGCTATTGCTTAATAGGACTATTTAAGCAGCTCTAACTTTCGGGAACGCTTTTCTTAATTTTTTGCTCTTTACTAGTACAGAACTCTTTGTGTGCGAGTCCGATTCGCACTTGGCCGGTTTTTATCCCGATTATATGCTCCCGTGAGATATACAATGTTTTGTAAACGTCCTAATTCCACGCTGGAGCCGGATAAAATCCAGTTTGTTCATATTTATTTTATTAATCGGCTTATTTATATGTAGCAACGAGATACATTTTTCGACGTGACTATTTATCCGGTTACTGTACGAGTAATTTATAATTATTTATCCGGGTATATTAGAAATAAAAGAATGATAGC
>JAOTAV010020145.1:0-23365 GCA_026546445.1 Cyclargus thomasi
AAGAAAATTGATTTCCCGCCTTTACTTGACACTGGCCATGGTTATAGCCAAGCGCCATATAAATAAATAATAAATAATAAATATAATGAGACATTTTCTTTGAATAATCATTAATCAGTGATGCTAAATTTTCGTTTTTTTCCCCAAAATTTTATCATTAGAGTTTAAAGTGTGTAATGTTTGCAGATTATCAAACCAGTAATGCAAAACACTTTCTGATATTTCTATTTCCGTTCAGTAGTTCCGGAGATTAGCGCGTACAAACAGACAAACAATTTTTTGTCGATTTGTGTTCTATTACTGTTCCTAAGCCCCCCAAAGTTGATTAGTTCGTAAAAATATTAATTTTACTGTTTTATTATATGTATAGACTATTGCTATACATAAAGTGAAATCCGAAAAAATAAAAGTCATTTTTAATTTTTTTATTATATTTCAATAAATTTTACAAATGAACTTGTTATAAATTGTCATGTATTTTTAAATACAAAAAGTAGTTGATAAAAAATATAATATTACGATTTATGATGTAAATATTATTATATATATTTACAATAATTGTGTAAAATGCTTTTCTGGTGGGATAAATTATTCAAATAATAAAACTTAAAAATTTCGATGTTTTTTAGAGCACCTAGCAACCTACCAACTTTACCAAAAACAGATAATATTGATGTTGTTTTGTTTCTAACTTTGCCTACGTATAAGAATTTTAAAAGTTATAATGACCAATTATGCAGCCCTATATTAGTCTTATTAGTAAGCATAGTTTTAAACAATATCTTCACTTCTAGTTAAATACAAACAATAAGCCTCTTCAAATCTTATTCTTGTACTTAATTTACCTAACTAATGGCGGCTGTACACTCTCGCCGAGACACAGCGGACCGCCCGAGTGCGACAGTGTAATTAGGTGCACTCGCCTCGTGTCGACTGTCGTCTGTCAGCATCTTGAGAGTCTCGCCACGAGACTCTTGCTCGAGAGCTCTCGACGAGAGTGTACAGCCGCCATAAGATAACCTACGGCCTACCTATATATTATATGCTACTAAAATCTACTAATAACTTATAATTAAGTAGACAAGTTTAATTAATTTCTGTTTCTCCCGACCACGCTCTGGCTTGATTCTCCCCTTGTGTGTTTGGGTAGGGTTGGTAGGGGTAATTATTATCGTCGGTGTTACCCTCAGGGTCGATATCAACGACTTTGACAGGTTCCGTAGGTTCTGGACTATCTTCTGTCACGTCTTTCTTATAGGGAATGGACTCGTCGTCAGAATTAATCTTCAACGATTCATCTGGATCTATCGGTCGGCTTCTGTAATAAAGGTTTAGATGCATCAGTGTCTCTGTCTCTTTAATTTTTCACGTGGGCAAGGAAAGTAAGGTTCAGTAGCCTTATAGTTTGCACACTTCAATGTACAATTATTATCAGGATCGCGGCTGTCAGTCGAGTCCGTATGTCGCGTCCGATCAGTTTGTTTTCCGATTTAGTCTTGATGTTAGGGTATTAAGGGTTGAGTATGTCAGATCTTAGAGCGAAGCTGAAACCGCACAATGCAATGCCAAATGACGCTAAAATTTATTGCCATAGAACTGACGTTTTAAGAAAACTCAGTCCTATGGAAGTGAAGTTTCACGCTGTGTCGTATATTGGTGGGGTCTCTACGAAGGTCAGATACCATTTAAACTTACTTGATAGTCAAAAAGTCGTTTTCTTCTTTTTCTTCCTCCTTCTTCCTCTTCAGTATTCGCCATCCAATACAGATTAGCACGATGACTATAGGCAACATCACGGCACTAATTATGCCCCATGTCGCACCAAGAGTACGACTCGAGTACTCCTGTTTCCCTGTAATTTAGTTTAATATTATTACTTTTGAAGTACTCAATTAAAAGTTAATAGTATCTAAAAAAATAATTGTACAATTGAGATTAATGATGATATCCTAGCGAGTTTATTTGACGAAAAATCGTGTCACCAAAATTAGCGATAAGATTCTAATCTGGCACTTATCATAAAAAAAGCAAATAAAATATTACTAACCTGTTTGGCCACGGTATGACCCAAATTCGTGTGTACATAGGGAGATAAGAAAGCAAGTAATAACAGCATTGAAACATCACATGGACGAGAAAATTTCTATTCCGCGGCACGCGCCAGCTTTATTTCTTGCTTTCTTATTTCAAAACCAGAAATGAGTATCGGGGGTTATTCTACCATTACGGAACAGAAATTTCCTCTCTTTGTGAATCCATTGAATGTATTAATACTTTATTTTTCATAATTTAAGTACATAAACGTCTCTTACATAAACTATATAAACAAAATAACAACGGGAAATCGTCTAATACAAATACACTAAAATGTGCAAAAAATTTTTTACCGTGCGACACACAAACACGACAGCCCCAGTCTCCTTAAATTGTCATATTTCGGGCAGTGGGAAATCTTACTTCTAATTATTATTATCATCAGTGGGATAAGGTAATACTATCGAATAATACGGATCACACCATCGTAGATTTACTACTGAAGGTCGGCATCTCTGTAGCGGGTGGATCTATGAGAGTTTCTACAGATTTGCCCCGCTGAGGAGGGAGGGTGAAAGTTTTAATCTCCGTCGGTGGAGCGCTCTTCGGCGGCTCCGGCAGGCCGGTCGTGTAGGCACTCCTCGGTCCGAGATCGGACGTGGGACTTATGGGAGGCGAATATATTTCCGAGTACGTGGGCGAATACTGCGACGGTATGGGACTGTACTGGCCTCCCCCGTACCTCTGGGAGTAGGGATCCTCGGATCCATCTTTAGTGGAATACCCGGAGTCGCTCGGCAGCGCGTGTCGCCCGGTCTGTCGCGGTCGCCCCATATATTTGATATCATTTGCGGGGCGCGTGAGAGTGGAGTCGCGGTTGGACTCGGTGTCGGAGGGAGACGTGAGGGACAGAAGGTCCTCCTCGGAGAGGTCCCACGTTTTTTCCGGGAACTCTACGTCGGGGGCGTTAGGAAGGGGCTCGTTAGTTCGGTACGTTTTGTCGTACGCTCGTTTTTTCTTCGCCTTGTCGGATTTACTCGAGTCGCTCTTGTTGGAATCGGTGTAGCCTATTCCCGAGCTCTCGCCGTCCAACGGCTCGGCGGGGAGAGGTGGGGCTGCGCGTGTTACGGTGGGTTTGATAGGAGTTTCCTCCGTGGGTGTGTCGGGTATTTTGGGTTTAACGTCCGAGTCCTGACTACGTAAGGTGGACGATTTCATGGTGTCCGTTATGTTTCCCATCGAAGTGGATCTAAGATTTAACCGCGACGCCGACTTGGACCGGGGCAGGTCCTGGAAGCGGAATACTTCTTTGCCCTCCGACTTAGGTTTGTGCCAGCACCAGAACCATAACAGGCAAATGAGGAGACCTAATGGTAGAATAACCGCCACTATGACGCCCCAAGTTAAGAATAAGGCTCGTTGCGAATACTCCTGGTTACCTGTTTATAAAAAGGGTTCGTTTTAATTTGGGCTCTACAGTCTACATTTAAGACGTGGTCTATTTAATTTTGCGTACGATTGATCTAAAGTTAATAACTCACGTAAACATTCGGTGTATCCGTAGTCCGGCAAGTTCCACCTGCCGTTGTCCTCACACACTCGTCGCTTGTCTCCGATCAGGATAAAATCTTGATTACATTCAAAGTTAACCTAGGCGATAAAAACGTTTCATTAAAATTATTTAAAGCTCCTCAAAGTAACATAAGGTTTCATAATTTGAAACGTTAAAATTATTTAAGAAATGTTCAATTCACTAATTAGGTAGTCATATTATATTTGAGACAACATTTAACAAAGCCCAAAGGCGGTAGGCTAAGTTTAAACAGCAGGCAGCAGTAGGTAACATACTGGACCTAGGTCCATTATGTTACCTAGTTGAGAATATATATAATAGCACTCACCCTGGTTCCAGGAGTGAAGAAGAAGTTACTCTTTCTTCCAAACCGCGGTGTCTCCAAAATACCACAGCTGATGACTCTCCGCGCGTTTTGCTCTTTGATGTTCGTCTAAAAAATTTATAACTTTCAATAAAACAGTATTATTTAAATAATTTCAATTTGCGTATCCTGCGGTTAAAATGACTTCATTTATTCGAATATAATTCGCGATGACCATAAGAGTACGTTTTCCTATGCAGTTTGTTGCCGTACTGCAGTACGAACGGTCTTTAACTTTAAAGCCTTGAATGATTCACTATAATTATGTTAACAATGGACATCATAACATACAAATGTCCTCCGAGACACGCGAGACAAAATAATATATCTTAAGTAAATAAACCCGTTTTTATCATTGTTAACCGGTAAAGCAATCAAGCGTTTTACAAAATTGAAAAAAAAAAAAAGTATTTTAAAAGTATATAATTTTTGTCAAGAAAAATCAGAGAAGCAGGAAAATTCCTTACATTAATATAATACCAAGGTAGGGGCGACGCACTTTGAAAAACTAGTTAGGCTCTCCTTAGGTTAACAAAGAACTTATAATAAATATTTTTAAAGTATACTGACGGACCAGACAGACGTAGTCCAGCCGATCTTGGTTTTTTAAATCAAATCCATTCTCAAAAAATTTCATCAAAATCCGACCAGTCATTTGGGACAAGTGCAGTGATTAACACACGCACCCAACAATTATATATATGTATATACTACTACCCAGAACATTAATTTTATGGTCTCTATGATAGTGAATCATGTGCACAGCGAGAACTTAATGAAGTCTTTATTAGAAATTAACATACAATAACGTCATTTCCCACGTTTAAATTCCTGTATGTCATCAGATTTCCACTTTACAATAACATTTAATACTACATCATATTTAATTTGAAGGTTATGACCTACTCCTTGTTTATGTATTTTAGTAAACCACACTATACTTATTTTGTTTTAAATGTGTTATTTAAATAGCTTCTTGCGAGGTAGAGTAAGTAACATAAAATAGAACGTGCAGAATATGTAGACGCATAATATTAAAAAAAAAAATTATCAAGACAAGTAAAAAATTATGAAGTACTTACAATAGACGCCAAATAATTCTTGGTGAACTCCGCCATATCTCGATTTAGGGTCATTCCATAGTCGTATCGACACTGGTACGAGTCCTGGCAGATCTCTATGGCCCTCGTCACATCTTGAGATCGGTTCGCCGGTAGGAAGTCAGCTGGTTCTTTTATGAAGTTCGGCACGAATTGGTTGTCGTTGTAGTAGGCTGCCGTCCGACCGTACTCTCTCACGAAGAGCGCCACTCCTATGTCTTTTTGTTCTCGATCGGTGAGTTGCCCTGAAAATGGTATTTGAAAAATAGGAAAAAAATTAAAGACGATGTCTGGAAGTTGCTCGCAACTTCGTCACGCCTTTCGAGGCGCTAATATGTCATACTTAGATCTCGCCTGTAACTTAAAGTGATGGACTACACTTTAGTATTATTTTCAATTTTGTATTAAGTTAAAATCCGGACACTCTCTCACATGGATGTATAATATAAATAAACTATTTTGTAACTTACAATGTTGAGCAAAATCTCTATGTGCAGTTTGGAAGTTGTTGAGATCTACAGGTACCACGATGCCGTCGGGTCGCGTGAAGTCGTCGTTGATGTCCAGTGACCAGTTGCCGAATAGCCCTCGCGTTTGGTTCTAAAAGAGAAGACACGAAAATGTTATATCTTAACTTTTTTATAGTCTGTTCAAAATAACTTGGCAAGGTATTTCATACAAACGTTGACATTTTATATGAATATCCTCCTCTTAATCTTAAATGCACACGTCATGAAAAGTGAAAATATCTATTCTGGATTCTAGAATCTACCAACAACTGCATTCTAAAGACTCTACATTTTCGTGACTATCCTGCCCAAGTAAGAATCATTAATCTGAGTCTTAAAAAGTGCCAAAATGCCATAAGAGATATACTGACCATATAGTTCCACGGTAAATAGACTCTAGCTGACATGAACCCTTTGTTTTCTACCACCTCCACTCCAGCACCGGACGAGAACATGATCACAATTTCCGACTGGTTCAGGATATACATAGGCTGGTAAACGGTCACACCTACAACAATATTAGTGTTTATCAAGTCTACCTAGTAAACATTATTATAACAAGTATGTATTATCAGGAAAGTTGATTCAGAGTCTGTTTGCAGATCTAAGTAAGCTGGTCGCGTTATCTCAAACCCAGCCGACGGATCATGACTGACATGGAATTGACATATTCCGACCAAATTATGTAGGTCCGTCAACTGGCTCTGTATCAAACTTTTCTATTCGTACAACAAGCAGCAATTAGCTTGACTTGTGAAGTGTTTAGTTGTGTTCTTCATTACATTATTGAACTGTGATATAAAATGTAGTTCTATCAATTTGCTGGAATAATTAGAACGTATAATCCACTTACCTGGGAAATATTGGACTCTGAGGGCTGATCTATCAAAGTACACCCTCTTGTTGTCAGCAAATACGTCAAGACGGTACCTCCATTGCGCGTGCTGTGGTCGCAGCCGAACCTATAAAAAGTGGAAATTCAGAAGAAAGAAACAACCGATTATTTCCTGCAACAATCCAAAGCTGTACAAGTGTCTCGTACATACACTCTTCTATATTTCTATGGTTTGGTATGGCCTTGCGATACCTCACTTGCGAGGTGAAGCTTAACAAAATATATAATGTTTGGGTTGCCTGGTAGAAACTGCTTCTAGCAGTAAGACCGCCTTTTCGAACATATATTTTTTTGTTTTTTGATATTGTGACTTTTTTGTTCGAATAAAGAGTTTCTTATTTTGATTTATTTATTTATTTTATTTTATGTTATTAAGCTCGTACGTTGCGATTGAGTCATCAGTCGGCTCATACGTGACAAAATCATTTCGGTTGCAGTTTCTAGTAATTACCACCAGGAGCGTATATTTTAAGATTGCACGGTCCAAGTTTTTTTTATCCTTAGGTATCTTTCCGCCTGTCATTCCAAGACCCCATCGCCCTAGTGTTTTGTGTAGTGATCTACCCTACCTGCCTAGGGACACTGGTGTCGCCAGGATTGGCAGAGGTATCCAACAACGAAAACTTATCCACATGATTTCTGGGAATCTGAAGGACATGCTTACTGATTTACCCGTAAAGACATTAATCAGAGAAAAACAGGAGGATTAGGAAATACCTCTATAGCCACAGAGTTGACTTGCTAAAACTGACTTGGTACCCGCATGAAAATTAATCAGAGGAAAATTGTATAAGAAACTACCTCTATAGCCACAGAGTTATTGGAGGCGGCGACGATAGAGGTGAGATGAGTGGCGTTGACGCGGCCGTAGATATTGTTGGGGACCTGCTCGAACCTGCCCTGCACGTCCAGCTTCAGCTGCGGGTGGTCTACGCGGACTAGCACGTACTCGCCTGGAACATTTCGAGGTTATATCAGGTGTTACATGGACTATCAGGGGCAATCTAGGTCATGATGGATAATCACAGTTGCGCCAAGATAGGTACTGCAGCGATGGCGCAAATGTTTGCAATTGAGTGCATTTCATTCCAGTAGTCATTCAGTAATTACTGGATCCGCAATAATCGCCTAAAATTTTAATGTTCAGTTGGGCTAAACTAGTAATCGGATATAATTAAGCACTTCGATGTATTCAGTAATTAAAAAAACTTTTATATTCGCAGTTCGTATTTGTCATAATGAAATATTAAAAAAAATCGAAGTTTTACCTTTGCCGTTAAATGTATATTGCAGATCATCGAAGGTGATGATGTGCGGATCACCGAAAATGCCCGCAACACCCGGGGACTGATACGCCACACAATCCTGGGACGGACGGCGTTCGAATCTGGAAATAAAGGATTGGTATTGTTACCGAGAGGGAAATACAGAGTGTAACAAAATTAAGTGATAAAACTTTAAAGATCTTATGTATCACTGATATAGAGTTCACTGTGAAAGTAGCAGCGCTGAAAGAGAAAAAAAATATTCGTGATTTGTATGGACAAGCGCCCGAGAATTGCTCGGGCGCTTTGAGTTAGGTCATATAAATTTATGATTTCTATGGCCAAACTCAAAGTGACACATTTTTTTTTGCTTTCAACGTTTTCACAGTGAACTCTATATCAGGGACACATATCATCCTTAAAGTTTTACCAATTTACCACTCTGTTTTTTAGGTTTAAAATAACTCTAATATTGCTGTATAATATTTTTATTTCTTTACCTGAAAGTTTCACAACCAACCGCCTGCTCCTCTTGCCACATGCAGCATTGATAGAACGGAATCATGTCATGGAACCAATGGGATAGCGATGGCACCTGTAATCACAATATGCATACTTTCAAAGAAAAAAAGGAAAAGGCAAATTAGTTGCATAAAAATTATATTTTAAGGTTTTAAAATCATAATGTACGCTATTGAAATATTTACCTTATTAGCCTCATTATAAGGCGTAAATCCGAAATCATGTGATCGATGAGGTCTTGATCCCCACATCTGGTCGTAGGACAACATCAGGAAACCGTTTTTGTCATAGCAGCACTGCTGTCCAGAACCCTCCGCACTGAAATCAGTAATTTACTATAAGGCCATCATTCTTTATGACCAGACACCCTATTCTTACATCTCATAGGTATCTCGGACCGATTGTCTAGTAGACATTGAGACAGCCAAGTTACAATACAGTTTTTATAAATAGATAAATACCTAAATAGAATTTAGTACATAAAAACTATATAATCGACTTCTCTTGGCATACCTTGGTCCACCGCTCCTCACGCAATGTATACCACCCCAGTGGTATCTACACGTGGGATTGATGTCTTTGTCGCAGTCCAGGTCGGGCATGAACCTGCCCTTGTCCAACAAAGCGTGTTCCAGGGTACAAGGGCACACGGGGACTTGTGCTGCGAAGTTCTTGAGGAAACGGTCGGTTCGGAGCCAGTTGTTGCACATAGAGTTTGGCCATCTCTGCCCGTGTAACCTCTCCCACTGTGGAGCGAAGTACCAGGCGAGAGGAATCGGTCGGCTCCATAGCACCCTGTGAAGGTTATGATCATAAGGTACGGTTTAGAATTAGTAACTTGCGCGTAGATTACGTCAAGCCTAGCAAACATTGAATGAGTTACACTGGCTCGTTACAATATAACCAAATAACGAAGTTCTGAGTATATAATAAATACATTTCTCTGAAGGTACATAAAAAGTCATTTGATAAAGAAACCTTCTTATTAGGAATTGGGACAAACGAGCAAATAAAAAGGCTAAGACTGTATAAGATACTTAAATAAGAGACTTAAGTAGTCGAATATGTAGTAGAATAGATAGATAATACTTACGGTGATATAGACACACCATTATGCACAACGGGCGTCGTCAAATTGATCTGTAGGAATCCAAACTGCATGTCCACGTGCATAAAGTTCTCCCTGTTGCGGAAATTCTGGGGGTTGATGATGTACTCCCCAGTGTTCGCAACCCCTACTTCGATAACGTCAATGTACTCAAGCTGAGGACGGATGGTGACCTCCTTGTAGCCCCAAAGGCTGATCTGGAGTTGGACGTTCAGATTGCTGGTCAGATTAAACCTGTCCCAAGTGATCTTAACTTCGGGAGGATATCTCTCGTGAATCGCGTTGTCGGAGAAGAAAATCTTTTCGGTAGCCGTTGCTGGTGTTTCTGCAAGAAGTGTTTAAAAGTTAGTGAGGATGGTTCTGACAATATTTATGTAACAGCGACCTTATCAGTACTTGGGTAAGTTTGAAATATAAATTATATTATGTGTTTGCTACACAGAGTTTTTTTTGCAAGTATTCCGTAGCAAGCATTACTTCCTATTAACATTTTTGAAGATACCTAAATTCCTTTCATGAAAATATCAACCACCTACCCACAAAGAATTTGCCTTTCCACTTATACGGTTCGTTGTTGATGGCAATTTCGAAGCGCGCGTAACCGTTGTGCCAGAACCGCGGTTGGACGCACACCGCGCGGTTGACATCAACGACCGCTCCCACTACGGACTCCGTGTCAAACCGGCAGGTTATCCGGTCATCCGGCTTGAAGCACGGACCGGTTATGTTGACGACAGTACCGCCGAGCATGTTGCCGCTCTCCGGAGCGAACATTAGCGGGAGGTTAGCCCCATCTGCAAGTTGTTAAGTTATTTAATAGCTGTAGCACGATGTAGTAAGGCCCATAGTTATAGTCAGCACTTAGTACTTAAGAGCCTGATCAAGAATATCAAATGCTGTTCATTAACAATGAGACCTTTATGAATGAAAACAGCATCTCAAAATTTTTTCATCATGCTCTTAGTCTTAAGCGCTGACCATAATTACGGGCCCTAAGAGCCAAAAAACGTGATCAACATGAATCCTTCCTGCACGCATTAGCGAAGCAATCAATCGATTTGATTTTTTACATTGATTTAGTTGGGAGAGTCGTGGCGGTTTCGCTCGCGTGAAATAACTAGCCTATCTTACAGGCTCCTTTCTTCACGCAAGCCAAGCCACGGGCAAAAGCTCGTCCATTATAATTTACTACAATTACTTATGAAGTTATAGGCTATCCACCACTTTTATGACAGATTTTCATAAAAGTGGTGTAACTTATGAGTAAGCGGTAAAACAGGCCCTAAATGTCGTAACCGGTTTATAAAACACGAATATATTCGCAGACCTCGTAGCACTTCATGGCCGTGTAGCCTTTTCGTAGCATGTTTATTTTCAGAAAATCAAGGTTATTGATATTTTTTAAATGTTAGCTCAATAATGTAGCAAAAAAATCAATAGTTTCAAGAGCTAATATTCATCATAATAAACTATATATCAAATAATTTATTAACTGAAGCCTTACATCCTTATTTTTTTAACTTACCGATATCCTTATTGCAGGTGCCCATGAGTATTTTCTCGTCTATCCTGAATATATGTCGTCCGGGGAAGCCGTTGGCCCATCCACGGCCGGTAAGGTCTCGTAACACCGAGGCCTGAGAGTACGGCTTGTACTCGTAGCTCTGTGTGCCGTTACCCGCGTTGAAACCGATCTGTTGAAGACACAACGATCATACATCAATACAGTATTTTTACTTTTTTATAGTCTTTATCGCGATGAAAAATGTTTGTTATTGCTAAGTGGGTTATAAACTTATTCTACTAGAATTTTAGAAATATATTTGGGACAAGGGACATAATATTTTTATTACCATTGATAGGTTCTTTCAGGCACTACGCGACTTAAGTCTGATCGTTCTGAATGATAAAATTGTGAGAACGCAGACGTATATCGATGATAGAAAGGCAAAATGTATTAACCACCATTTTTGAAGATAGTTTGCTATACACAGTTTAATTAGAAAAAATCTTTATAGAATGATGGATATAACTTAATATCGTCAAAAATACATTTTGCCTTTCCAACGTCGATATGTTATAAAAACTCCATTCACCGTAAGTTGGCAAAAAACTTAATATAAAATGTATATGAAATTCCTTGCCGAGTTATTTTAAACAGACTATAGAGCCTACGATCAAACAATATTCGAGCTATGGGAATCGAGTTTCATTTGTTTAGACTTGTTACATGAGAGCAATGACTGTCAAAAATTTAATAATGTTACTTACATAAGCGGGTACACCGCCTTCGCCCGTGGTGGTGTCACCACCGGCCTCGGTGTGCGAGCTCCAGTTGATCTCCAGGTAGTTGAAGATGGCGTACGTGAATACCTCGTCCGTCGCCAACACCATTTGGAAAGTGTTAGTCTGCGACAATTTTTATCATCAGATTATTACATTAATCACAAAATTAACCAAAGCTACTAAAAGGCTTTGAGTAATTATTATTACTAGATGTCGTCCTGTAGTCGAAATTCGATCATAAATATTTAAATCCATCGTGAAGACCAGCTATAAAAATATGATATATTCTCAATTCAATTAGAAATTTCAATTTGGCATAACGGAATCTTTTACCAGGCCATTAAATTTAATACATACAACAACTCAGGCTATTAAATTTAATACACTCAACATATTATAGTGCGCGTGTTGTAGTGTGCGTAGTGTTTTATTTATTTAAAAAATGCAATTTAAAATCATATGTTAAAATAATATTGGTATTCCACGCTCCTCCTCCATATCAACTATAACTGTGAGAATTTTCATGCTTTAGCGTCTACGCGTCTTTCGTAAAAAGGGGTACAAAGTTTTCGGATCAGATTATGCGGTACTAGGACACATTATTATAGACGCGAGTGTACACCAATAACATAACCTTTATCGTTCCAGGTGTTTAGGTAACATTTGAAGATACTGGATTTTAAAAATTTGGTAGTGTATATTTATTAACCTTTAGGAATCGCTATAAATAAGAAAATCCTAACTTTCTTAAAGTTAACAAATCCGTTTTTTGTAGACGTAATTAATGCATGCAGCTAGACGACTATTAATGTTGAAAAGCAGATTACTTAATATTTAGGTATCATTATAATAAATAAATAATTTTATTATTCCAAAGCACACTTACCATATACAGCGAGTTGTCGATACCGCCAGCGAAGGACATGTTCTTCCAAGTGATGGTGACGGCGTGTTTGGGGAAGAAGGTCTCTGACCCGATGACACCCTCCCTGATGTCCCACGTTATGCGCTCGCGCATCTCCACGCCCAGTTGGTCTGTCCGAGTCTGTGTAAATAAGGAACTTTGAATAAGGCGCAAAAAGTGATAGAGCTTGAATTATTTTCCAAAGAGTAAAACTTCAAAATTTTGTTAAATGCGCTATAATATCAGAAACATTGATTTACATGCAGATCTTACAGAAGGCTGATACACATTATTTTGTTAATTTAAGACCTGACAATTTAGATTGAGCAGAACGAAGGGGATCTCAAGGAAACTCTTGCTCTGCCATGAGTTTGAAGCAAATGTATTTATCGATAGCGATTCATATCAATACAGACTACGTTACGAAATTTTAGTACCGCAACTGACCGCTAGTGGAACTGTAAGCCTCACTAAAAACGTAGTTGGTCCATAACAAGTATTGATAAACCCCTTGTACTGTGTGCTACTGTACAACTTCAAAAAATCCAACGCACCTGCAAATCCCTATCCATCCTGAAGTACACTCCAGGTCTTCGTTGATCTGGATCTTCGGGCCTCACTCGGCCAATCCGACACTTGCTGAAGAATATGCCGATGAATGATGGATCGTTGATGCTGGGCCAGTCCCGCACCGGGAACGATAGCGGGTACGTGTAGTGGTCTGGTGGATCGCTGAAGTACAGGTAGCCATTCATGGATAGCTGGAAGATCATTTTGTTCGGTAAACAAACACATCATGCATTAAGGATAAAATAGTTCGGTGTGCGCTGAGGATTGTGTACCAAACGGTTTCCATATTAAACGTTTTCCATCCTCTAAACTCTCTAAAGTCTAAACTGTCACCAGTAATGATTTTGTAGTGTGTTGTGGAAATGCCTCCGATCTAGGCTTTTTGTTTTTATATTTTGTTTGTATTGTAGATTTGAAATTATTGGAACGTCTTTGATTTCTATAAAAGTGTCCAGCCAAGTTCAAGTAAGCTGGCGAGCAGCTTTTTTATATATGGACTTTTATGGTGTGCATACTTTACACGAAACCTTTGGAGCTTTTCCTCTTCAATTCAATACTCACCCTTGTATAATTAAACCTGAACCCAAAGAAGGGCAGTTGGAAGTTGAAGTTCTTGTGTATCTGCGGCGTGGAGGTGTGTATGTTGATCTGGTAGTCGCCGTTATTGTCATCCCCACCCTGGTCGTAGAACCAGTAGAGGAAGTTCCCCCGGATCTGCTGGAGGCGCTGCTGCGTGATGACATACGGCTGGCCATTGTTCTGGTAAGTGGTGGATGGCAGAACCCGCCCGTCTATGTGAGCTGCAATTTGAAGGTAGGGGGTTAAAATAATAGTTTTTTCGAATAATTGTCATAGTACGTATAAAATCAGCACCATATAAAATTTGCTTATTCTGAGCTACTAAACTAAGCTTTACTACCCTTTACTACCTTAACAACTAGTTTAGTTGTTAGGTTAGTAAAGGGAACCAACTTGGTATCCCAGCTTCAAAACTACTCTTTTAGCCAAAAAATACTTGAATAAGGAATAATAAACCTAAATAATGTATACGTACGAGACACACATTATTAAGTTGTTTATGAATAAGTGAACAGACGAGTCACGGAAAGCAACTGGCGTCAGGGTAATAGGCAAAGAAAAAAGAGAAGTAGGGAGTTGGGCCTTCCGCTCTCACTCACTGGACTAAACACAGCTTTACGTCAGTTTTCGGTGAGGCCGTGGTATCTCTCCGGTCGAGCCGACCCATTCATGCGAAGCATGTCTCTCCCACATACATTTTTTATAAATAAAATGTTTTATAGTAAAGCTACATTTCGTAGAACAAAGGGGTACTTGGCTGACGTCACTACCAAGCTTATCCACCTGGCAGATAAGCTATCAGTTATCAGAAATGTCGATATTTGTATTTGATGGATCTCGTACGCTTGTTTCAATTATATTAATGCATTGATTAGTATAAAACAATATTACTAACAGTCTCGCTTTTGAGAAATAGGAATTGACAACAGTTTTATTCCAACATATCATCCTGATACTAAACTATATAAGGCTATTAATCATTATTATTGTAGAGTAAGGTGATATAGTTTTTTTATTAAATAAGTGAGCTTACTAGCGACGGGGTCGCCTGATAAAGAACAACTTTAGAAGAGTTGCACTTGTAGGTTTGCAGATCGCATTGGTTCAGAAATACAGCTGGCGATAGTTTTACTAGTCACCAAGTTACGCGGAAAGTTGACGGTGGAATACTGCGACTCATCACGGTGAAGAGTACGGTACATTCGCGTAGGACTATGGTGAAAAGTTGCAGTATGATTCCAAACGATTCCTCAAAGCGCTCCCCATGATATAGCATTAAGACCTTTGTTTAAGCCTACGGTGGTTTCTAGTATATTAGAAACCACCGTAGGCTGAAACAAAGTGAAAGAAATCGTTCTGTTTATCTCAAACATGAATAATTTCGTATTCTACGTAAGTCATGCTAAGTCTGCTAAATATACAAGTGAATACAATATCATACTTTTTAATTTTCTAATTTATAGAAATACATTTTTACTAAAAATCTTGGGTTACTAGGACCAGCTTAACATTAAAATAACTAAAGCTGTTAAGAAGGGGGTTTCTTTCGATTCAGGCAATGCAATATAAAAGTACAGCATTGAAAGAAGCGACTATGCTTGCCGTGTGAGAGCCATGCTTCGGCACGAATGGGCCGGCTCGAAAAATATATGCCTATATCATTCCTATTCTGTGATGTAGCTTATTACCTCTGTCTGTTAAACTTTGAAATACACAAGTAAAGTGAAAAGAAAAACTATCGCTTACTGTTAAAGTTTCTGTTAGGCTATCCAAAAAATTTGGACAGATTATCCATACAACATCTGTTGAATAAAGTTGTGGATAGACTATCTGTAAGCGGTGAAACAGGCACTTAATATTGGAGAAATTTATTTAAAACAAAAAATAAAAGCCGATCTCTACAGCAAAACGATAAACTAAAAAGAAATTAGTAAAATATCTTATTCTATGTTATAGTGCTTTGTAAAAGTTAGCGTGAGGTTCAACTATATCTCGATCTTTATCATTTTGAAGTCGGGTACTAGCTTACAGAAGTGGAAATGGGCAGGGCATGTTTCAAGAACAAAAGACGAACACTGGACGGCAAGAGTGACAAAGTGGAGCGGTACAAGCGATAACGACATATAGGCTGTAGCCCCATGTGTACGGCACGGCGCGCGTCGGCGCTGAACTAAGCGATACACCGGTGCCGACGTGACGCCGCGGCCGGTAAGCCGGGCACGGCGTACGTCGGCATCGGCAAGAATTGGGTAAAAGAAAAAAGAAAGCAAAAGAACAAAAATGGCAAAAAACAATCCCTAATAATGTTAGGGGGTAGGTATTTAAAAAAAAAGCCGGGCACGGCACCGCGACACGGCACCACGCCGTATCCGCTACGGCAACGGCGCCGCGCCGCTATACGGCTTTGACGCCGCGCCGTGCACATGGGGCCACGGCCATAGGGAAATCTATAACAAGATGGGCGGACGGCTCGGCTAAGATGGCTAGACCAAGCTGGATGGAAATAGCTAAAGATAGAGAAAAGTGGCATTCATTGGCAGAGGCCTTTACCTGCCTGCAGACAAAAACAAGAAAGAATAAAAAATTCATTATGTTAATTGTTATTTTCTTACTTGTTTTTTCTTCTGATATTCACCTTTCTTACTTTATACTGCATGTAACAATTAAAATAATTTCGTTTATGCCAATAGCAAATATTATTAATTTTTTGTTACGATATCTGTTTGTGTATTACATACACTTGTAATAAAATTCCTCTACATAGCTGGAAGAAATTTATTTCAGAAATAAGCAGCACGTGTTGTGTTTTCCTTATATATCATGTTTTATTTAATTATGGCGTAATTATATCTTGTGTATAATAAACTGTTAATAAAAAAAATACTATCTCAGAAAATATGAAAGAATTTATGAAATCAAATCTGTAGCTTTGGAAATTACCCACCTCAAAGATACTTAAATAATTTACATCTTACTATATATAATTCTTCTGTCAGTGTGTATGTCACTGAACTTCTCTTAAACGACTGGACCGATTTTGATGAAATGTTTTGTGTGTGTTCAAGGGGATCTGACAATAGTTTAGATTCACAAAATAGCTCGGCAGGACAACGTCTGCGGGGTCAACTAGTATTAAATAACATACATTTTAAGAGTTACGCAGGGCCACTCCTTATACCACGACCATGATAAATACGTCACCTGCGTCAAACTAATCATAGTACTTCAAGGCAACTCAAACGAGGTGGACTACGCTTATATCAGTTTGATTCCAATTATAAAAGATAAGGGCCCCGTACTTTATCAGGTTCGATAAACAAAATGTACCTCTGCCTACGTTGTGTTGAAATTTACAGCAGTTAAAATAAGAATGATTTCATCAAGTTTGTTGAAGGATAATTTTTTGGGTCACCCTCGCATATTTCACTAAGCGCCGAGATAAGAGTGAACCGAATTTAAATAATCTGTATTCTCTGTACAAGTATGGAGGGTTATGATTATGTTACGTACCTATATAAGCAAACTAAGCCTTAAATGTTTTGTTGCAAATTAAAGACTCGACCTAATATAAATATATTTTTTCTGAAGCGTGTTTGTCACTGAACTCTTCCCAAAACGACTGGACCGATTTTGAAATATTTTTTTGTGTATTCAAGAGGTCTTAAAAATATATAGCCCGGCAGGACAACATCTGTCGGGTCTACTAGTTTTATTTTAAATTGACAATAATATACCTCTACATACTGAGATTAGTTTGTAGAAGCTAAGCTAAATTTGCTATATTATTTGAAATTTGGAGGACTCGACATTTTATTAGAACGGTAATCCATTCACTCGGATGAATGGATGGATGCGTATCTCAATTCCTGATTGGTCATAGAAAATAACAGAATCACATAATATGTGCGACCGAAGGCAACATGTTAGCACATAAAGCAAACCACTCATCGTGATTAAAAAGAATTTGAGTAAATTTAAATCTAAAAATTATACTCACAGTAGAAACACTTGAAATAAGCACAAGTTAGATTTACCTGTTATCAATCTTAGTAAAGTAAGTAAATCTTTTCTTCTCGCCGGGTTAGTTCCCGAACCGGTGGTAGGCACCGTAGTCTCGATGTTCAGAAAGTGTACTTAAAGTACTTATTTTGAATAAAAAGATTTTGATTTTGATGAATGGAACGAAACCCAGACCTTTCAATTGACCTATGTATTCACTGTATGTGTAGATGCGTATTTTTTTAATGGCCCCTTGTAAGGTACCCCTTAGTTCCCCCTTCCGAAGGGAAGAGACAATTTCTACAGTTTTCGTTATATTATCTTCTATGAATTTTTGTTTGTTTAAATTCTCATGAATTGTCATTAAAATATACAGTTTAATACTTTGGGTATTTTACCTGCATGTAGATTTTCAGTTTTAGTTTAATTAGTGACCATCAATAAAATATGTCACACGTAAAAAGTGTGACATAAGGGTGTGGGGAAACCTCAGATTTGTGACATGACATTTCAAATTTTGAAATTTAATCTCGAAATTTGAAATATTGATGTGGTTTTAATTGTTAGGTGCAAAATTGCAAATTTTGTGACGTCACATTAGGGATAGGAGGGATCTAAAATCATGAAATTTGTCTGACACACTTTATGGATGGTCCCTTAGCGTTTTAGCCGCCTCCGACTTTTTATTATTTGTGTAATAAATATTGATATTAAATTCTTATGTATGTATAGCAAATATTGTGATAGTAGTATTAATGTCAATAGTAATTGTGTTATCATTGTGTAATATGTGCGGTGATTCACCTGACTCATTTCTGACTCACCCAACTACCTGTCTGATTTCCGCTAAAGTTTGTGATGATCCTTAGATAATATACCCTGGGTATGTAGTATGTACTAAGAAAAACTTAAGACGAAGACGTACTTGAAACCGTTTATAAATAGTATCACGGCCGAGGCACGAGAAACGCGCTAAATCTGCATGGCATTTTTCACAAAATTAAAACTGAAAGTTTACTATCACGGAAATTTTGATGATAACCCGTTTTGATATTAAATAATAAAAACCGGCCAAGTACGTGTAGGACTCGCGCTCGAAGGGTTCCGTACCATATTAGAGTAAACAGAAAAAATGTGTTTTTTGTACGAGAACCCACCTATCCCGCTATATGTTCCCGCCGTATAGAACCCCCATTTATTTTATTACTGATTAATAAAGTATGTGTGTACAATTTAGTATTTTGTGAAAATTTCAAGCGTCTGCTGTTGCCGCTAATGATATCGAGTAAAAAATAGCAAAATATATTTTTTTTGTATGAGGGGCCCCTTTTATTGAATTTATTTTGGTTTAGTATATTTTGTTGTTATAGCGGCAACAAATACATAATCTGTGAAAATTTCAGTTTTTCAAATTTTAAGCGATTACCGTTCTTGAGATACATACAGCCTGGAGATAAACAGACAGACAGACATCAAAGTCTTAGTGATAGGGTCTTGTTTTTATCCTTTAGGTACGGAACCCTTAAAATGGTCTCTTCAGTATGCCTCAACCCTTGCATTCATTTTTCATCATAGCCCCTGTGTTGCACTGTGCGTTTTGGTGGAAAAAATATTGTGCATATTTATGCATGTCTATAGACATTTACTAATATATGTATCTCTGTGCTATATATTATGTGTAAGAAAGTGATAATCACCTCTGAACTTAGCAGATATCAAGGCAGAAAGTTATCAGAAGTAAAGTGTAAAAATAACGTTTTTTTTACACTTTACTTCTGATAACTTTCCGACGCCGCAATTTAGCTTTTGCCTTACAAAACAAATTAGAGATAAAATGTCATCGAAACCGTCAGATTAAGATAGAAGGTGTTAAAAATACACCAAAGAACACTTTCACATAAAGCACTGACCACTTAAAGGTATGATAAGTCTGGCAATATCATAGAACTACAAAGCCTCATATCCGCAACCAAGCTTCTCAGATATTTTATGTCACATTCATCAAACTAAATGCTTTAAGGTCTTGCTGTCTAAAATCATGTAATAAATGTTTAATTTGTAAAACATTTCATTTTTTATAACCTTAAAACGCTGTAGCGTTAAGATAAAAAATGCCCTTATTATTTTCTTCTCCATTTTACCTAATCTACAAAACGCACTGGGTCTCCATAGCCCTCGAGTTACTTAAAAAATAGCACCCTCATCTCCCCAGCTATAAAACAAACCTCGCTTTGCCTTCACGGCAAATTACATATTATGCATCACGTTGTTTTTAATATTATAGAAATGATGTCTTACCGTATTCAGTGTTAGTAACAGAAGTGGTGCTTATGAGCACCTGGCGCTCATTCTGAACATCTCCCGCGTTGAAATCCACCGCCTCCAAGTTGGTCGGTGTGTCCCCCGACAACGCGTCATCCAGCACCTGATACTTCCCACTCTTAACCACCAATGTCTCTGACTCTAGAACCTCTTCAGGCTCATTATCGATTACATCTTCTATGACGTCATTAGGCTTCGGCGTCTCACTAATTATACTCTCAACGTCCTCCACTACAGACTCCTGTCCTATAACACTGCCTACGACTAATAGTAACAACACTAGTTTAACTTTAACGCCCATCTTGTGTGGCGTTGATCACATTATTTTCAGTCCTCTGATCCCGTTATCACATTGATAATTTCTGCGGCGTGAGGTGTTCCAGTATTGTAGTCAGAGACTGAGCCGCAAGTACATTGTGTGCTCAATAACAGGTCGTTATCTACAGTAAATATGATAAGATAGCAAATAGGAGCGAGGTGTGCCAAATTCTTTGTCCACGTCGCCCTGAGCCCTATGCACTAATTAATTTTGACCGAAATTAATAAAAGGTAAATGCCTATACATAACACCTTTTTTAACAATTACGCTTACTTAACAGTTATCCTTTTTATGACCGAGTTAAAAATAAGTACAATATATGTTATGCCTTAATATGTGAGTTAACTTCATACCTATTATTTAAATTTTACTAACAGAAAGGAGCATTAGACGTATTTTGCACACTAGAGGTAGGTAAACCTACAATATACACATAACAACATGCTAAATATTTATGTAACTAAAAATAAATTATTGTTTCTTACATTAGTTTTAAGACATTTTATTGTTATTTTCCATCTTTTTGGTAAAAGATGAACCCGTGCGAGTTTCTTACGCCGGTTCTTCTCGCCGGGTTAGTTCCCGAACCTGTGGTAGGCACCGTAGTTTCGACGTTCAGAAAGTTTATTTAAAGTACTTATTTTGAATACAAAGATTTTGATTTTTTTTTGATTAACAGTTTACATATTGTGATGGGTCCCTGTTACCTATATATTAAATTACCAATAACGTAACTCTAGCGAAGACATCTACCCCGCTAACTCCACCTAAAAACTTTACTCCTATGTTTTGTAATGATCGACCTTAAAAAGGTATCTCATACAACTTGAAAAGCTGGACGCACTAAAAATTGCGCTACTTGGGTTTGCGTTTTAAAAAACGAACACTTTTTTATGGAATCATATATTTTTTTACATTTTTTTTAATTTCCATTATTAGTACCAGCTAATATTAAAAAAAAGATTTTGTAATTTTACCAACCTACCAATCTACTGTTAAATTCCTAATATTATATTAAAATTATAATTTAAGGGCATAAAAATATGTATGTTAGGTTCAGGACTTACTATAGCGGCGTTATCATTGTCATATCTCTGATAACAATTGTTTCATGATAATCGTGTCCGATTCAAGCATATTTCAATGATAGCACTAGTCATTTGGTTCATTTTCCGGAAATAGTCTTTACTATGAAGGTGATAATGAAGTAAATTGTTTGCTCCCGGAAAAATCGTAGTAATTTTTCTTCAATGACTAACGGTTTTTATAGTCGTAATGACAATATCCGGTAGACTACTTTAACATTAATCACGTTTCTGAGAAAACTCCATATCATGAATTAACATAGTTTGTAAAAAATATGTTATAAAATGTTCCTCTTCACGTCGGCCCAAAATATATATTCAGGATTCAGAATATCCAGCCAAAAGAAAACTGTTGTCAATCAAGAATTACCAATAATCTATATTAATACAAAATATGTACTATAATGCGTAGTCTATACATATAATAAACCAGAAAAATTGGAGTGTCTGTACATTTAATATTTGTACAAAATAATCAATGTGGGGGTTGATCCCCACATTGATTATTTTGATTGACATATCGACAAAAAAAAGTTGTCTGTTTGTCTGTTAATCTGTTTGTACGCGTTAATCTCAGGAACTACTGGATGGATTTGAATAAATCTTTTTTTGTTTAATAGCTAATAGATCTAGGTAACATATAGGATACTTTTTATTCCGGGAAAATTTATGGTTTTCGCGTGATATACAAATTTTTGCGCAACGAAGTTGCGGGCACCAACTAGTTCAAGAATAAAACCATCTAAGTGCGATTTGGACTCGTGCACTTGGGTACGGAACCCTAAACATTGACCCAGAAATGAGTTACTCATTTTTTCGTTTGTTTTGGTAGTAGGACACGATGAGTCCCTTCATAGTTTGCTCACTTATTTTCTTTATGGACCCTGTTTCACGAGTGTACTTATAATTTAAACACTATTCATACGCATTTACAGTCGTAAGGCAAGTATAAGTTTTTATATTTACGTTATAAATAGTCTTAAAGCATAACACATTCTTAATTTATTTAATAATCTATATTCTGTTATATGTAAAATAATAGCCTGCAAGGTAAGATTATCGAGCGTCTAATTTATTGTTCATGACAATTGCGAAAAATATTTTATAAGGCGCTACTTACTTTAGAATTATTTATACCCTTTATTTGTGATGGGCCTGTGGGTATGCACCGAACAGTTGTTTCCTGTGGCTAATAAACGTTCAAAATTTAAATTAACTATCAATAATAATGGAATTAACTATCCAGAATAATGGACAGTTAATTTTAATTTCGAACGTTGAAAAATATGTGTATGTGCTAATAGGGAAGAAGACTAGGTCAAAAATTCGCTAATTTTTGAAATAGAATAGAGATATAATTTTTTCTTCCTGACAAGCTTCATCCAGAACGCACGAACCGATTTTGACAGTTATGCATTCGATAGAAAGGTCTCGGGCTCTGTGAGGTTTATAGCAAAGAAAATTCCCGTAACAAAATACAGCGCCATTTTTGATACTTGGCATGCACTCGACAGCTACTCATTGTACTTTACTCAATTAATTTATCATATTAGAGTTTCAAAAGTTTGTTGTTAGTTGCTAAGGGGTCACTAGGTGTGATAAGCATTTAATTTTGTTATAGAAAACTACAAACTGCCGGCAAGTGACGTCATAATAAATTATAAATTTTTAAAAATTTTAAACTTTCGCGCTGCATTATAATGAACAAATTTATCGGGACTTAAACGCGACTTACTTTTTTCTCGACGTTTGCCGTGGTTTGCTGTTTTGGGTAGGACAATTTTAACCGACTTTCAAAAAACGAGGAGGTTATATGTTCGGCTGTGGATATATTTTTTTTCTGTATGTTCGCGGATAGCTCCGCCGTTTGTGAACCGATTTTCAAAATTTTTTCTTTGTTGTTTAGGGTATTGTTCCGAATAGGTCCCATA
>JAOTAV010020166.1:0-23360 GCA_026546445.1 Cyclargus thomasi
AAATATATTTAATACTTTTATACTATACACATATTTAAGATTTTTATTATATAATACACATATTTAATATACATCCAAGACCCAGGAACATTGAAAAACTTTTTGCTCCATCGGCGGGATTCGAACCCGCGATCCCCGGCTTGAGCAACCCTGCTCTTTCCAACGGAGATATACTTACTAAAATGCTGTTAAACATTTGATTCTATACAAAACTGTATTTATAATAACACCAAAGTATACCTAAAGGTTAGTTACTTTGAGGTTAGATAATATTTTGCTTAGATCAAAATACATTATTTTTGATAAATAATGTAAAGAATATAGGTGTTAGCGAAATATTTATTTGGTGTCTATAGCAAAATTTTGGACCAAGATCTTTTGAAATGGGCTTGGAAATCAGGGGCAGAAAACACCGTATAAATTGTTCAAATCATGAAATCTGGCTATGACCTTCTGCCTCTTATATTAGAAACTGGATATTTTTTTTGCTTTCATGATAAATAAAATGCTAGTTTTAATTTAATTTAAGTAGAATTAGTTTAGTTCTATTATTTGTGAGCAATAAAGAGTTAATCTATCTATCTATCTATCTAGTCATTTACAATAAATGTTTATCACTAGCATTAGCCCGCGACTTCGTCCGCGTTGGTTACCCTGTTTTCCTACTTTTGTCTAGAATTTTTTCCTGATTTTTTTTACCATAAGCCTCACGGCTCCCGAGACCTTAACGAACGAATACAAAGCCGTGGAAATCGGTTCGTGCGTTCTAAAGTTATAGCATCAGAAAAGAAAACCTTTTGGTTTGGTTTTGTTTTTTGATTATTATTATATAATAATAATCGCAAAACCAGAGGAGGTTCACAGAACATTTGTATTTTTACCTGATTTTCGAATTACACGCGGGTGAAGTCGCGAGTAATGCTAATCTCAAACTCAATGAAGCTAAACTGTTAACATGATTTCAATGTTAACTTTATGCCTATTGTGGATTATAACATGGGTTCAATAGCTTATTAACACCCGACGGCTGAAAACGTGATTTTACAAACTAAAGTTTTACAGATGTATACTTTACACTTGTTGGGGTTAAGGTGACTTGTTTAAATTAATGCCTACCTACTATAAATATATACCTACTATCACCTATAGTCTCTGCTCATAACAACTACAATATACTCGATACTGGTAATATGTTTTTATGTATAACATCTAAACATTAAATTACACACACTTTAAAGCAAATTTACAATCTATTTAAAGCTCATTAGCAACAGAGCAATAATGTAAATATAGTCTATATTAACATTATCACTCTGTATAAAACGCTATTTTTATCAAAAGTTACATTACCATTTTTCTTTTGGCTTCGCCGCGTTGGTATTAACTAATAATAATAATATTTATTGCATGAAATGTGGTACAAAGAGGTATTACAATAATATTAATGCATCCAACATTCTGTTCTATGAGAGCGTGCAAAGTTTTTTAACAAACTACATTCCGTCATAAACAGTTATTAAGATACAAGTAATGACTTGCATTTTAACAATTGTTTATGACGTAATAATAATATTGGTTTTATGCTCGATGGTAGTCAATGATAAACACAATAATATTTTTACTCGAAATAATTATGATAAAAATCAATATTATAAATGAAAGTGGGATAAATATAAGTGTAGCTTTATGAAATTTTGTTTTTTATTAAAAAAATGCTTTTTTGGTAAGCTACAAATTCGTAGCTTTTTTGGTAAGCTACAAATTCGTAGCACGTAGCGGGTGCTACAGAAATAACCATGCCTCAATATAACTAGCACAATATTTATATTTTATTGTTATTTGTTTTTTTTAAGTAATTGTGAAATGCGTGCAGCTTTATTTTACCCGACAAACTTCGTCCTGCCGGTCCTGGTTTACGAAACTACACCACTCTCAAATCTCAAGTCAACACAGAAAAAATTGACCAAAATTGGTTTAGTCCTTTGGAAGGACTTTAGTGACAAGCATACAAAAATTATATATATATTAATATCATAAAACAAGACGAGGGGTTTTTTGTACGTAATTATTCTCCATGAGTTTAACGCATATTTTGCGAAGTTAAGTTAATTGTTTTATGGTACGATAAATTTAATTAAAAAAGGGTTATTTAATGGTTTATTATATTTATGAATTTTATAATTTAAAGGTTGCAGGGACCTGTTAGTCTCAGATGATCATCATAATTATTTTAGTACCGAAAATTGCGATTCTTTAAAGGCGAGTGCACCGAAAAATTAGTTTTGCAGATGGCTATCATTATATAAATAATAGGTAGGTACTGGGTAGGTATAGGTAATATGATACTTACTTGATATTGCTACATAATTGATAACTATACTAATAAATTACACTCACTAGAATTAATAAACAGATGACAGTAAATTTACAAACTACTAACTCAAAATCTCTAATGTTCTATCGACATTTTTAAAAAATCATTAAATTAATAGAACGTATGGAATATTATGAATTAATAATATCTTAGGTGTAGGAAGGTAGCCCAAGACGGGATTTCTCGACATGCTCGATGCCTTAGCCCCTCCTACTCGCTCTGAGACTGCGATTTTAACTTTTGTACGATTGTGAGCTTTAACTCATTAAGTTAAGTTTTATTTTTCAATACATTTGTTTTGTGTTAAACGCATATACAAGTTGTTTTGTGTCAGATAGATTTGGTGCAATTATTTTAATCAATTTCGAAGGGATATGTGCATCTAATTAATATTTGATCGAAGAGATAGGCATTAAAAATACACGAAAGGAGCGAATACATGAAAAAGTAATGAAGTTTAGCTCTTTAGTTATGCATAACAACACCCAGCAAGTACATAAACAATATTCTCCTTATTCATAAAAATATGTAAGGCTTGCTGTCCCTCTCTGGAATATTAAAAACGTCATCTGACAGCAAGAGACAGCGAACCTTAAGTAATTTAACATTGCTTAAATATTTTTATGAAAAAGGAGGTAATTGAAAAATATTAAGATGATTCTTTAATATTATAGCACCGTTAGCCCTTCTTGAGTTTTAGTGATAAAAATATAAATAAATAGATCAACAGTTAAATCAGCTAAGGAAATTTAATATAAATATCCGGAATCCGTATGAAAATTCGAAAAAATTCTAGTAATATCAGTTCAGCCAATTTTACTGTTTAATTTTGATATATGTTTATAATAGGGCCATGTGTTTTTAAATTTTTGATTAAGTATAAAAATCACTATTTAAATTAAAACTGAGGGTAATATTTTGATCAAGACCTATTTTATATTATTTATTAACTTGATGATGGCAAAAATTCATAAATAATAATATTCTGCATAAATATATAAATTTTAGTGCCTTTATTTAATAAGAAGTGCTTATAATTTATTGTTATTTAAAGCTAATGATAATTCATTAGTCGGGGAGTCCAGGAGAGGATTTTTGGATTTACTCGAGCGCGTCAGATTAAGCTAGTGTAGGCTTTCTACATGTCTCTTGTTATCGTGGTATAAAAATCTGATTTCAAATGTACTAAGGTTAAGAAAAATAATATTTTAAGTATCAAAATATAAAAGAAACCGTCAGATTAAGAAAGGAGGTTTTAAGATGATCCCTAAAAACTCTTCCACATAAAGCACTCATGAAATTTATGTACTAACATAGAGAAACAAAGCCTTAAATTTTCATAACCAAGCATCCCAGAAATTTTACGTTACACTCGACTAAATAGTTTAGGCCTTGCCGTCTAGAATCGTGTAAT
Source organism: Cyclargus thomasi (assembly GCA_026546445.1). Taxonomy (NCBI): domain Eukaryota; kingdom Metazoa; phylum Arthropoda; class Insecta; order Lepidoptera; family Lycaenidae; genus Cyclargus; species Cyclargus thomasi. Next base: position 3,789 of record JAOTAV010020166.1, read on the forward strand.
GAAATATGTTCGATATAAATAATTTGTTCAATTGTTTTCTTTTTAAAATAGCCGTAGCGTCATAACCCACCGCTGAAATAAAAAATATACTAGGTCTTTACGAAACTCGAGCTAGTAACAAAATAGCACTCTCGCGTACTTTTGTAGTAACAAAATAGCACTCTCAGCTACCCTAACGTTAGGTTTTAATATAAATTATTCATAATTAGAGTCTTTGTTATCCACCTACCGCTGTCTAAAGCGCATTTATGAAATTAATATTAAATGATAGTACATAAAAATAGACCTAGCTAGCCAGTGCACCCTATAAACGTTTGCAACAACTTTAAAATTGTTTGTAACATATACAATTATAATACAATTAAACCACGCAAGCTAATTAAGCTCATGTTATATATTATTATGACTGCTCCGACCACTTTTATAAGTTGAAATAAATTTGATAACAATTTACATGTTAAAGTTATTAGCGAGTGATGTTCCAGTAAAATAATTGGTCCGCAAACGGCGGGCTCTCCCGCTAGACTCATTGTCACATCCCGCAATTATCAGCCGGGATAATACTGTTATTTTGCGCTCACTGAAACTGTTCGGCTTTAACGTGTGCCTGGGGAGCCGGGGCACGCTTGGAGCAATTAATCCCGGCGCGGAGCGGGATCGCGGGGCGCGCGGCGACAATCACGGGAAACGGCGCCCCCGGGACGAGCCAAACAACTTAAATCTTCGCCAACTTCTACCGCACAACTGTAATCGCATTCGCGGTTATTGCAGCGAGGAAACTCGCTTCAACTTCGAGTCTGTCGAGTGTAGATATAGAATCCTTATTGTTGCCTACGTATAATATTTGGACTGTGGAGTAGTTGTTCTATTTAATAATCTATGGTAAAACTAAAAAGTAATATACTGTTTAAGTTAAAACACAAGATTTATACAAAACATGTTCATAAAATTATTGTTTGTGTTTTGCTCGAAAATGCATCTAACATCTGCAAATAATGTTTGTACGTTAACATAATAATAATGAAATTAGTTTTATGTTCGGTTAAGTGACTCTTCGTTTGCAATGAGTGAATGCCAACTGCGAACTTGTATTGTTTATAAACTATAACAATTATCGTAACTGCCTTTAACACCTGAGCCGACAAAGGTCTCAGCGGGAGACATTTTACCAGTTTCGACAACATGTCACTCAAAGAAAGGCCTTCTACAGGATTAGAAAAAGTCCCATTCAATTTGTGGTTCTCAGCGGGAAGCCAAAAAAATAAACAGTAGAAAGCGATAGTTCTGTTGTTGTTGACCATCTGAGATAATCGATGACGCGTTTGTCGGCGGCACACGATTTCGGTAGTCGACGTAACTAACGACCTGTCAAACTGTAAACGATTAGCTAATTGCTTACGTGTAATTTGTGTAATATTACCGATTCATTTATCTTACTTTGTGATAGTGTTTTTTTACGTTTACGTATAAATTACGGTCGATGTTGGTAAAAATTTTGATATAGAGTCAACGATTCATAACTTTTTGATTTTAATATTATAATTAGCGGTTGCCCGTGACAACGTCCGCGTGAAACTTTACAAACTAATCCCGTTTGTACAATATTTTGTTATTACTGCTCGTCTTCTATTGGTCGTAACGTGTTGTTTTTAATAACCAATTGCCTGCTTCGATTAATGGACTAAACAATTCAAAAAAAAATTAATAAAGCTATTCAAATAAAGTAATAAACTCTTCAGCTTTATATAATAAGCGTAGTACATTGACTCAAGAGAAGGATCAATTTACTACAAGTACTTTGTAGATCCTTCTAGATTTTGTGATGATGATTGATAGTACTATTTCAACTGACTTTATTTCAATCTTTATTATGAAGTTTAGTTGCTAATATATTGTATCACGGTTCTCGGTTTTTTAAATGAGTCACTGGTCAATATTTTGTATTGTTTTATGAAAATAACGTGGATTAAAATCTCATAAAAATTCAACACAATCAATAGTAAACCGTAGAGCTCGGACTGCCCGCGAACATCCGCATTCTGCTTCAATGGCATTGAAACAAAAGAACATCGCTCTGACTATAGTCCATTAAAACTTATTTAATCTCTAAGACCTTTATGGCAACTACATAAGGGTCATACTTAACCGTTTCCGAAGTTATATTGGTGTGAGCACATCGTATACGCGTATTTATAGAATAAAATGCGATATACGTAGGCGTTAACGGCGGTTACGGCGCCGACGGGTCGGATTGGGTCCTAAGTAGACGTAAAACGTACATAAAGTTACTCCGGGCCCTTTACGACCGCCCTTCAAACCCATCGGAGTAGGGCTCGGCCCTCACAGGGGATACCGAAACTGATTATAACGCTCCTGTTTATATTTGAATAAGGGAAAAGGTGTGAAAATGTTATTACTATTTGACAAAGATTTGTCACAAGTTCTAACATAACCTAGCAATAGCACAGAATTGTGCATTATTGTAATCGTGTTAATAGAAACAGGAACCGTATTATTCGTACAGAAATTCCATGTAACACGTGGATACGGATCACAGGACAATTTTGATTCCAAATTTAAATGACGATTAAATGTTTTCGGAACCTTTCATCTAAACAGGTCTATCCAAATTAAACTCTGCATACTGTGCTAATCTGAAGGTTGATATATTGATTTCCGCGTAACTTTCCAAATCTCGCGTATAAGTTGTAAATGTCAAATTAGGATTTGATACACTTTAAACATGTGTTTCGATAGGCCGATAGGCCGAGCCCTCGTCGATCAAAAACGTATTACACTGAAGGAGTTAGCGATAGGGCATTGAGTCAACACGTATCAAACGCGCCGCTATCGCTTAGTATCGCGGGCAGGGTGATTATAGCATTACCGTAAGCGGGATTTCGGCATCGACAAAGTATGCGTAACCGATAACTGCTGTTAATTGTTTTCGATGCGTGTTCTACAGACTACAAGCTTGATAGACCAGTGGCTTTACTATGAAAGTTTGAGGCCATAGTATTTGTCGCTTCTCGATAATGACTACGTAAATTTTTAGTATGGCAAAGTTTTACAGCGCCTAGCGGTCATTTCGCGAAGTCGTTATCTTGTATCGACAAAACCTATTGCTTCAAACTCATGGTAAGGCTAGTGGGGCTGTAATCCAAAATGGACCCGTACTCACAGGTGGCACATTCAAATCTTCGGACTCGATCGATGCTGCCTACTCTGACGTCTTTTGGGGTTGTTAAAGAAGGAACTGGCATTTCGATTCGTCCGGTTAAGTCTTCAAACGCTTTTGACGTACGGCTCCTGAGTGCGAGTTTTTTTTGACATTCAAACATGAACGCGTTTCGCGTTTACATAGGATTTTATATGGGATCTGTACAGCGCCACCTAGCGATGTTTACGGTCACATGTACAAATCCCATATAAAAATCCTAGTGAACGGAAAAGTGTTTGCTGTCGAATATAAAAAAGAGACTCGCACTCGGTACTCAGGTTTGTTATAGATAAGGGAAACCCTTGTTTGCCAATTTAAAATTACGAAACTAAAGTTGCTATACCAGAAAATTACGTAGTAACTATCAAGTATCGACAAAAAATACTGCTTCAAACTTTTATTAGTATAGCTAATGCAGATAGATCATGTATTTAGTAATGTCGTTTTTACGGAACTTTAAATATTCTGGAAATGGACAGATCCATGAAAATAGACCTTGTTTAGGGAGCCGTGTATATGTATTACTAGTTCATTGTTTATCATTTATCATCATCGTTAATGTATTTTTGGTACAGTATACAAGTGTTGTTATCATAGCAGTTATATGTCCTTGATGTACTTAAAACTTGTTAATCATGGCTCGTAAGTACCTGTAATTGTAACAATAATGTCTCATCGTATTAGGTATTCGTGTTAAATTATAAATTATACCTAGCTTGTCGTATAAGTGTAATGCCGTCACAAAAAACTTACAGAATTATCTAAAACTAGATGATGCCTGTGACACATACATTTTTCCGGTATTAAAAGTATCCTTTGTACTACTGGAAAGTAACCCCGGATACAAAGTATGTCCATACCAAACTTCGGCAAAATCGGTTCAGCGATTTGGGCGGAAAGAGTTGACAGAAAGACATACTTTTGCATTTATATATATTTTTTCATTAATATATATTTTCTCAGATCTATGAATCAAATCTTCCATGAAATGTATCAAGTAACTTTTTTGCAAATTTTGGATCAGATCGGATCACGAAATTACGTTTTCCCATACTACCTTTAATCCCCCTTTTTACCCCCTTAAGAGACAAGATTCAAAAAATCCCTTCTTATTTGTCACCTTTGTGATACGAAGAACCCCCTTTTATGAATCTACGATGAGTGGTTTAGGCTGTACGTTAAATTCAGGACAAAGGATTTTATATAATGATGTAGATCATTAGTTGGATTAGTTGTACTTGACAGAAACTTATTATTTTTAACCGACTTTCAAAACCGAGGATGTTCTAAGTTCGGCTGTATATATATTTTTTGAACATTTTGTTCTTGTAAAGACTTTTTTTTTATTTTTTACTTATTTAACTAGTTCGCATGTATGTTATAAGTAAATATAATTTCTATATAATATGTTCTATACCTACATACTCGTATGAAAGCGAAAGATCACTTACTCGCTATCATTTATTCACACTGTGAATTAGTGTTGTGTGAACTAGTATTTCTTTTCATACGAGTTTTTAGGACGTAGGTGCTCACTAAAACGAAATATTTGAAATTCTACCAAAAAGGATTGTCTTTATGGATTGAAAGTTTATTTGAAACTTTGTTACTGAAAGTGTTAAAGGTTTTGAATTTGGCATACCATTTTTTTAAGAGTTAATTAGTGTGATAATTTTTTTATTTAAAATATATTATTTATTTTGTACGTTTGTCTTAATGAATAATTTAAGTATAATTCGACATTCATTTATTTAAAAAACAATGCAACATAATAATATCTTAGCTAGGTTTAAATATGACTGAGCTTTAAAAATGTACAGACGCGAATATTTTTGCTTTACATCGTGTACACTAATGTAGTGTTTTGTGACTTATTACTATATCATAAAATTATGTGGTCTTTTGTCGGTGACTGTACCTTATTGTGTTCTCCATCAGTACAATGGCTGCCCGCTGCTATCGCCAGTATTTGTCTATGATAACCGTCTCACCGTCCCAACGGCCGCGCCCGCCCGCGCTGTTTACCACTCATTTTACATGTCACATGACCTTTGTGCACAAGACATAAGGGTCATTTCGATACAGTCATGGGCAAAATAATTTTGATCTCGTAATTTTTTAAACCGAATCGATAAGCATAGTTTCTTTGTAAAGTTATTTATATGTCGTGTTAAGACTATTACATAAAAGACGTGCGAATACGCAGCATTCACAGAGATTTAATGGCAAATGGCAAATTAAACACATTCAGATTTAATGGCAAATGGTTAAAAGTCTTTTGGTATTCGGTAGGGTTTTGTCAAGTCTATATAGCTGTGTTTGAGTGGACTGAATTTTATGACCGATCCTTCCGACTCCCGCAATCTGTAAATAATTCTTCTGAACGAACTGAATGTCGTCCATAAATCCATAACATTAGATTTATCGTTCATAATATTTATATTGAGGTTTACATTGATTTCAAACTAAATGCTTTTTTTATGTTTGCACCAAAAGAAAAAAAATGTATTCTTAATAACATTTTTTTTTGTTATAATATTGTAGTTTTCATCCAAAACAAAAGCCAAAGTATACGTGTGAGGGCAAAATAGGAGAGTAGATTCCGCCCGTCGCCCGTCGTCCGCCGGCCAGAGTTTACAATAATAATTAACACGTTCTATCAAACACTGGATCGCCTATAGATAGAGCACAGTTTGCCTTACTGGTTAGGCTCTGTTTGCTATTACAACAGGAAATTTATTTAAGTTATAATTTTGTGTCACTCGAAAAGGTTCTAAAGAGTTATCTACCAACATCTATATGCACAATTTTTTGTGTTCGAACTGTTGTTGGGTACACGACATTTTGTTGACTTTTGACTCGCGAGAACGAGATGTTTCTGCTTGAAAGCTGTTGAGTTTTTATACTGTTCAGTATCGAGGACTATAAATCAGTATACTTTACTATGGTTACATACAAAATTAGGTTGTTTTGTTTTATTTTACGTACAGTTCACCGTATGTCTAAATGCAAGGTTTTTTACATTATAATTTAAATATTGACGTTTTATTGACGTTATTGCTTTTAATTTCATATTAGATTTACAGGTAGTTTATCGAGTAAAATAAATTCCTTACATATGTTTTTTTTTGTACACATTCGTAAATAACCACTAGCAATATTTCATAATACGTACTTAAGCAAATAGTAACATAATACCTATGACATCAGACGCATATTCTTAGATATTATTATTATTATTAATATTGATAATATTATATCGATTGTGATCGAGTGAACTTAATTATGTTCCCAATATGCTTGGAATATTAAAAAAAACAGGATTATTCTACAGAATTCATACTAACGACACGTTATATAATTCCACATCAGTCACTTGCATGTGACAAACATAATTTATGAAGTTCCTAATACTCTGATAAGAGGTGTTTACACTCTGTGTATACAACACACACGCTCTGTCTTAGTGTTGTGTCAACAGATATACGTATCTCGGTGATTCTACTCCTCGAAAACGACGAAAATAAAATGGGCAAATAAAAATTAACGTTCCTTCGTGATGGCGAAATATGAGAGACGGATTAAAACGGATTATTATGACTTTTTGAGTTGGAAGTGTAAGATTATTTCTCTTATCCACCATGCGCTGATAAAGGCTAGTAAAAACTTTAAAGAATCTTCGACGTCCTAAACAAGATTGCCAATTATCTGCCAACTATATAAAATAGTCGAAGCTAGGGATACTACCTGGGTAGTATCATATCATAGAAGTAGCCCGGACATTTACACTCTAAAATGAAATGTGCTTACAGAACAATTCATCGTAATGAAATTTATATTTTAAAGGTCCGGTAGTATGTCACCATTAAGGCACAATTAAGTTATCTATACCTTCCTAAATTATTATTTTATAGTCCTATTTTTACCTGAAATTATTAAGATATGTTATATAAGGTTCCATCATTAAATTAATAGCAGATAAACCACTGAACTATATATTCTTCTTTCTTCCTTCTCTTTTAATTTTGAATGTAACTCTAGTCTCGTGGTGTGGTCCAGGGTAAATCCCTGAGCAAAGAAGTTGTCAGCGGCGCTTGTGTTCCTCGCTTGAGAGATTGACGTTATCACCTTGAGGATTTAACTCCCCACGCCAAACAAGGGCTGGAACGTATTATTTTGTACAAGTTTTTGGACACCTAATGTAATGTAATGTTACATTGCATTAGGTGTCAAGGTTAATTTTTTGCAATATTTTATGATTCCTTCGATGAGTTACAAAGACTAACTTAGCTTATAAATTAAGCTTTTACTAGCAAGTCAGTCTTTGTAACTTATTTGAATAAAAGATTAAATTAAATTGAAATTAAATTGGATAAGTTAGTTAACACACAAGGCGTAAATACTTTTATTAGTATTAGTCTAGTCTCTTTAATAATTAGTCTTCTCTCTACTAAACCTAGCTGTTTTCATCAATCAGGGTAATAGACAGGTGATTTTTATACAATAGATTAATGCAGTCAGCAGTATTCAAGAGTTTTAATGTTTTTTTCAATTAAAATTCAAACTTATAACGAGACGTAACGCGAGATTCTTATTCATCTTAATTCTAATAATAGGTACTGCTACTACATACTTATAATTTCTTAGTTTTATAAGATATCATCATAATTCTACGCGAAAGTGTTTCTCAATATTTATACAATATTCTATTCAACCCCTCCCCAATGCATTTCTATCTACACATCCAACTTTATACTAATTGAAATTTGTATTGTTGTAGGGAAAACCCGTACGAAGGACAAGTACCGGGTGGTGTACAGTGATCACCAGCGACTAGAGCTGGAGAAGGAGTTCCACTACAGCAGATACATCACCATCAGGAGGAAGGCCGAGCTTGCAGCCAGCCTGGGCCTCTCTGAACGACAGGTAAATAAATTATTATTTGACCGACATTGAAGTCTAAACAATAGGGTTCCGTTCTTACCCTTTGGGTATGGAACCCTAAAAACTATCAGTTAAGCAGTTAGAAATGGCCCCATCTTATGTGTTTTATTGTCTGATTTAATCTGTTCAAGCTTAAAGAAAGTATTTAATTAAATTTGTATCCCATTGTTAATAACTTTTCATAAAATATAATAATGTTGATAAATTTTAAATTTTAACACGCAATAATTATAATAATTTAATAGTTGTGGGTGCGGCTTATGAAAAGATTAGGTGGTTGACACTTTGTTACCTACTCAGCGTCACAAATTTTCACTTACTTATCGAGTGCTTGTTGAGTACCTACCTTTTTATTACAGTTGCATATATTTTATATTGTTAAATTGTTCGAAAATTAAAAAAATATTTTAATTCTGAAACTTTTTAATAGCGACATCGTCTTACGTGGCTTTACGTACATCTTGTACCTTAAAAAAATCCCTTACATTTTTTTCTTGTCAGTTTACGTATGTTGTAATATTTTTATTTTCGGACACATCAATTTATAAGTTTTTCCTTACAGGTTAAAATCTGGTTTCAAAACCGACGAGCAAAAGAGAGGAAACAGGCAAAGAAACGCGACGAGGTGGTGATGAAGGAGAAAGGTGACCACGCGTCACTCCAGCACGCGCAGATACACCACGCCACCATGTTGCACCACCAGCAGATGATGAACGGCATGATGCACCACCACCACTACCACCAGGGGGTGCTGCAGGGGGTCCCCGAGCCGCTGGTGCCGGGGGTCCCGCCGGTCCCCCTCCTGTGACAACAAGACTTCAGTGCTTACGGTGAAAACTTTTAAGTGATCTCGCGAACGTGAGTTGTACGAACGATTTTATTTAAGTAGAATGAGCTTATGTAGATAGAGGACGCCGAAACACGCTATCAGCTCGGGGTTTTTTCTGGAACGAGCGCATTTCAACTTGACACCTTAAAGTAGATTAACTAGAAGAAGATGAAAGAAAAATTCCTGAGCTCAAAGCTGTGAACATATTGTTATCTACATTTTAATGTTATTGGCGCGAACCGTGTACCGGTTGTAGGGCAGAAACGGGCCTGCCTTCGCAATAAAGTGGAATTCAAAATGTCTTTACCGTAGTTATTTCATAGATGCCTAAGTATCACGCCTTTAGAGTACAGACCCGCGGTGGTTATATAATGGCGACTGTTCACTGTAAATATAAATGACTATATTTTTATATTTAGATGTAAGGTTGTTGTCGAGTCGTTTAAGAGTTTCTCAATTTAAAAAAGAAATAATAAATCAGTAAGTTCCTAAGCAAGAAGTTAATTTCTGTAGGAGTCCAGTTTTCCGAAAGTAGACCCAGTTGTAAATTGCAAAGTTTTTAGAAAGTTAATTTAGATTGGCCTAGTCAAAAATCTTAACATTGTTAGAGTAAAATTTCGTAGCTGACTTACTTTATTGCCTATTTATATTATGGATACCATAATGAATCTCAGTTATTAAACAACGACCGATGATGAGAACCTTTTGAATTGAGAAAAACTTAAACAATATTAACATTTCATATGAGATTATTTGTAGCCTTAATTTGTATATACTAGATGTAAGGTAATATAATATAGTCATCTCATTTTGTTTAATTGTACTAGTAATTTATAAATAATATAAGATTTGACTGCATATTTACCGTAATACATGAGAGTTTCGTAATGTTGTTTCTTGTTAATAACATTTCTTGTTGAATCTTCGGACTTCGAAGATTATCAGGGCTTAAATTAATAAGTCTTCTTTAATTATTTAAATGTTAAGTAGCCCTGTCGCTATGAACATTGGAATTATTCTGATTGAATCGAGTTATTTATGATTTTAAAACGTTGAAACTCTAGGTTCTTTTATTGCCAAATGATTTTTTCAGCTCCATTTTGTTTTTGAAATTCAATAAAAAGGTGCTCATTATTCTCCCAGTGATTTTTTAAAATTTGTAACACTTAAACCTGAGGTATAAGTGTATAGGACAGACATCACAAAATATGTATAAAATGTAATCGTTTTTCTTATATGTGATTTGTACACACATTTGTATATTTGTTTTGAATTAAGTCACAAGTTCACTTTTAGGCACTAAATAGTTCCTATTATCTATTCTATACGTTCGTATACCTTGGGATGATGTGATTTTTATTTGTATGTTAAACGATAGTATGGCTGAATATATTGTAAGTAACTGACACTGAACAATTAGAATGTATGCACTACAATCACTAAATCCATTTGGTAAATAAAGAAATCCATGTTACAAATTGATTTTATTTTCCTCCAAATGACTACCTGTGTAGGTACACAGGTAGTACGAAAGCATTTACAGGCAGAGTTTATAAAATAACTTAGATACTTTTTACATTCTTATATGCAATTAAATTTTTTAAAGTATATAATGATAAAAAAATATAAACCTTTTTAAGCATTACTCTTAAACATTTTTTGCCAGGAGGCATTAATAAAGTTTTTTCAGCGAGTTTCTTACGTTGGTTCTTCTCGCACGGTTAATTCCCGAACCGGTGGTAGGCAACACGTAGGCTAGGGATTGCAGTCCCGTGGCTGATGGGTCTAGGAATGCTGTAGTTTGTTGGATATTCGGTTTACTATATGAGCTCATTCTCATTGCATACAATCTGAAGCCTTACATCACGGTATGCTTATTAATATAATATCTTAAAAATAACCTTAAAATGTTACAAAGTGCCTTTGCGGTGCTACCAGTGTCTTTTGAAATTCTTGTGTAGTGTGTATGATATGCTTTTTTTTGTAGTGAACCTAGTGACTGATAAATAGTGGCGTTGTTGGAATTGTGGGTCGTGGGATTGTGGTTATCGTCCACGGAGCTGCGGGATCTCGCGATGCGGGATTGCAATCCCTAATGTAGACATTTTGAAAACATTTGATTCAAATTTATTCAGAAACAAATGATATTGATTTTGATTTTAGGCATCAATAGACAATAGCAAACTTAATATCTGCAATACAATCCAAGTACTTACATAATCAATATTTTTTTATTACAGTTTGTTGTAAAGCATAAAAGACTATAGCCAATAGTTCCTTTTTAGTATCTATTATAGTCTTTATCAGCTATATGTAGGTAGGTGTCACGTGAGAGAGGGAATATTTTAATGGCGGCCGGCGCGGCGGCGGGTCGCGCGCTGCCGTAAACTGGTACCGCCCACTTCAGTGCGCTGGGAGCAGCACGGTATAACTTAGAACATTATACTTATTCTGCCACTATATTACAAATGTAATATATTATTCTGCCACTATATTACGAATGTAATAAGTGATTACACTTATCATTTTTTAAGACTATGAAAGTTTATTATTTTAAAAGACAAATTCTGTCTTGTTCTTGCACACGGTATACCTATTATCTAGTGTTTGTTTCTAAGATTTTGCCTTTTCGTTTTTTTCTTCCTACGAATAATCTTACATTTCTAAGTGTTTGCGTTGAACTCTTTTATTTGCAACTATTAATTGGCCTTGATAATATGCGAACCGTCATTGATTCATTAAACCTAACCTATCAAGCAAATATAATGCATGCATGCGCTAAACAAAAAAAAACAAAGTACTCACAACGAGTATCTTTACTCTACCGTAGTAGTTACTCTCATAACATAATACTTCTTCACATAACTTGCGTGAACTACGTTTCAGACCATCTGAGACGGAAATTCTATTACCTATAATAATTTTATAATATTAAATATTAAAAAAAAATCAGGGTTATATTATTGTTTAGTTGTTACACTTCTGTGCTGTAAGTAATAAAATTTGAATTTAAAAATAGAACACTTCTTAATAATTCATCTAAATACTTAGTATACAAATCTTTACCTATTTTTAAAAATATAAATGTATCATGATCCTGAGATGTATAAAGAAAAAATAATAACATATTTCCTAATTTAAAGGCATCAGTTAGACTTAAACATCCCGAAAATAAGATAAATAAAGACAAAGTAATAAAAATATTTAGAAAACTAAGCTGTCTTGTGATCGCAACTGTTGCCTTTAGTGAGTATTATCATATTATATTTGAGGTCCTCATTTAATTTTTATAACGCGCACAAGAAATATGTATGTATAAAAAAACATTTTTCACGCGTGCTAGGTAAGTGAGCTTTTCCTAACGACTCGCTATTTTAAAAACGGTCTAGCTTCACTTCAAAGTAGCCCGGAAAAGCAACATCTGTCGCTGCAGATAGTTATAATATCTTCTATACAACTTGTCTGATATAACTTGTCAATTAGAAGCTGTTAGTGAATGTAAACAACAGCTGAGTTTCAGAGGTGGATGTGTCGGAGGTGAATATGATGCTACAATCACTTGAGTTCTTGATGTAATAGCCAGACTTACCAGGTTTCCGTATGAGCTCAAAAAATATATCTAACCCTAGTCCCTAGGCCAATTACAACCGCCGAGTGCGTGAAAGGACAGAAAAACTGTTTTTTCGGCGCAGAGCTCGGTAATGAGAGCGGTCATGTACTGGGGGCCGCGGCAGCATAATATATCTATGGACGCTTCACACCACGTCAGTCTGGCCCCGTGCTAAGTACCCGAGGGACTTGTGTTACAGGTACCCAGACAACGGAAATATATTTTATACTTATTATGTTATTTTCTTTGTATGTAAGGACTGAGGAGCCTTTAATTTTCAACTACTTCACCATTAGCACAAATAATGATTTAAGTAATAAATATTATGACAGAATATTAATATCATAAAAAGGCTTAAACTTCGCAGTTAATAAACAGTTTATAACTCAAATCAACAGTAATAGTTTGGCCTGAGAATTTTTTATAAGAACCGACAGGAAGTATCACAATGATTCAGAGATTTTATCTGACTACGGAGTATGTCTGCGCACGCGCAGGTAGTAAGGGCGGGTCTGATGGAGATTAGCCGAGCATCTACCAATAGGAAGACATATTATGTATTCTGGTATTATAATATATTTTTTGTAGGATAAGAATTAGATTTTGATCACGTAACCGAATGAGCCAAACGCGGCGAGCAAAATGTATTTTAGAATTCGGTTTATATAACATCTTATAGAACCTCGCACACTTGCCTACGCCGAATCGTCCGATTCGTCCAAATCGTTCTCATTCAAAGTTAAAGAGGGCTTGACGTTTTTTCATTTCGTTCGTTCGGATAAATATGAGTTCATCATTAGCATAAAGCAAATGTAAGAAAAAAGCGGTTTCCGACAAGCTGCTTTATAACTGAAATAACTCTATCAGGCAAGTTTCTGTTAGGCTATCCACAACTATTTTGACAGATTTTCCATAAAACATCTGTCAAATAAAGTAGTGGATCGACTATCTGTAAGCGGTGAACTAGGCCCTCATTATATTATGCTACTAACCTTTAGGTATTATCTCTTATTTTTTTTATATCGGACTCACGCATACTATAAAATACTATCACTTAGTTTTGAGACATGCTGTATACTCTTCATTTCTCTCTATAACACCTGTTTATGGAAGAATTTTGTTGCTAAATTACGGCTACCTGCAAAAACAGCTGGTCACGTAGTATTATATTTGTACGCGTATTTTTATAGTAAGTAGTAGAATGACGGTTTAATTTCATAAGCAATAGACAGGAAGGCGCGAAGAATGCCGCTAATTGCTGTGTACACTGGTGCTTATTGAGGGCATTTCGAGTCCCTTCGACTGTGCCGACAAAGGAGTCGCCCACTGACCTAACGTCAATAGAAAATATTAATTTTTAAGCGACTTCCTAAAAATGTGGAGGTTTCGTTCGACCGTATATATGTTTGTTAAGGATTTCAGGTACATAGTATATACAGGAAATCCTACAAAATTTCAGGTATATTGTGTATACCTGAAATCCTTCAGTTATATAGTATATACCAGAAATCCTTCAGAAAAAGTGGAAATCCTAAATGTGTAACCAAAAAGTACGATTTTGGATAAATATATACCCTGGCTCTGGTTGTTTTAAGATGCTGTACAGGACTCTTGAATCCTTATAAATGGCAATTCGGCGATTTCGGCTTTATGTAGATAACTAAAAGCAAATGCCATTTCGATTTCATTAATTTTATCAATCATTATCATCATCGCTATAACTATGCTGGACAGAATTACATTTACAACGGCCGTTTAGATTATAAATTTGCTGGCTGTTTTTTAAATAAGATGAAATTGTTGTTATTGTTTTAAAGGATTTTATCAGAAATTGGTACTAATTTTTATTCTCTGTTAGTGCCTTATAAGGATGGGCCTAAGCTCCAACATTAACCGTAATCAATCTTTATTATTTTTTAAACGATACCAGCTTTAAAAGTTTCTTTGATAACATACAACTTACGCTTAAGTTAGCTGGTACCGACTTCAAAATTGTAAAGATTCATTAATGTTAATGTTGGGGCTTAGACCAAGTTTTGAAAGGCAAAAAATAAAATTACTTGTTACTTTTAAATTATTTTTTTTTTTTTTTGCTGTGGAAGTCAGTTTTATTTTTTCTTCAAAATTATTTTTTCATAGTTTTATCCTCTTGATCTTTCCAATAATCAGACATGTATTGAACATAAAATTCGACATCAGCAAAATGCTAATAACTTAAATAAATGTGCCGCCGTTGTAGAGGTCATCACTCACCAGTGATATTCCAGACCACTTTGACTTTCTAGAATTTTCTCTATTTTTATCTAATTTTATACTTACTTTAGAAAGAAATTCGACAAAGAGCTAATTCTCTCTCAAAAGGCGACCAACGCACTGTCCAAACCACTCGAGGAATCGGTTTAAAATTTGGCATACAGGGAGTAGCCATGACATAGGCCATGAAATTGTACCACGAAGTGTTTATACCCTATTTTATAATAGGGGCAAAAGTTTGTATGAAAATATCTTATGCGAGCAAATAAAGTAGGTACAGTGTAATCTTCTTTAGAGAGTTAACAATACGTAACACATGGGTTTTTATTCACGTTGAAGGTCATTTTAGGTTTAGGTAGAAAATTAAACAAGACTAAATAAGTTTAAATGCCGGTTAAAACACAAATTACGCACCGATAACATTATCACGCTGATTATGATTTGGATTTTCCATCACTAGTCTGGTAAATATTTTTACAGTTTTGTAATTCTTTAGTGCTTTTAAACTTGCTTCAGTCTTCAACCATTAGGTCATTATTCTGAAAGCGCAAATGTAGGGTTTGACATTAGGGAAACAATAAACACATTTTGTGTTAAATCCCTTCCAACGAATTTCTTTGTGTATAATGGGGGAAATTTAAGGAGGGCCAGTTGACCTACGTTATTCGATCGGAATATATCAATTCCATAAAAGTCGAGATCCGTCGGCTGAGTTTGACATAATACGACCGAATTCCAATCATCGATACAGATCGATGATTGTGAGAAGTTAAAACAGATACAGATCTGTTTTAACTTCTCTGACTGTACATAAGTATTTGGAACTCTGATAACAGCACACATATATATTATGGTTCTCAATAAGATGTTATAAAGAAACTCTATGACTGTGTTATCTTCATAAATAAAAATAACTCTCACACTGGTTTTGGTGGTGGTGGCCGGTTTCATTCGAGCTAGGCTAGCTACGCGGAAGTAATTTTATAGTGCTGAAGCGTGTGTGCACTACATAAAAGCACTCACACTTCTTTTACTCTCGTAACACCTCTGTGTTACGAGGGTAAAGGAGGTTAGTGCTCTCGCCAATTATATTAGTCGTCCATTCAACTGGATAGCAATAGAAATGGCAATACAACAGGGGCAGAACCGACAAAAACTATAATGATTAATGTCCATCCAAAGCGTGGATCATTTAATGCATGGTCCCAACCAAACTTGAAAATAGCGTTCTCCAACGTAGGAGCCAAACCCATGCTGTGAAATCTCCATGTTTCTCCGGAGCGAAAGTGTGTGGGCTTTGTTTCATAGCATTAATTATTACAATGTAGGCGCTTCGGGGCAAAGGCGACCACCGCAGCGTTCCCTGACGCTCACACAGCGGCCGCGCTACGTCAACACCCCGGTGTTTACCCGGCTCTGTTTGTACTTTGACAGCTTACAGGTCGTTAACGTGTCACGCCTAACTGGCCGGTGTCAATAACACGTATAACCTTTTAATTAAATCTCCAGACGAATCATTAGATGATACCTTGAAGATCCACCGGATATTTGTACACGGAATTCTTTCTGAGTCCTGAATGAGTGACTCACAACAAAAGCATGGAATTAACATAAGAAGCCAAAGCAAACTACGTTTATGTGTGAGGAAACTACAATCATAGAAATGTAAAAAGCCAGCTAGTAAAGGTGGAACGTGAAGTGATAGAAAATAGATTCAGGTAAAAGTAACATTTAATAAAAATAATTATTATTGAAACATACATTTTTTTTCTACTTATTTCACCTCTCTGCAACTACGGTAACCTTCATTACAAATAAAAAACTTAATTGAAATCGCTTCATTCGAAACTACGAGCCTCAATGCCACAGACATACCCAAATATCTACAGATACGTCTAAGTATCAATTTTTAGCGTCTGGTATTAAAAAGGTTAGAGATTCCTTAGGTTGTCATAAATCAAAACTGTTATATGCAATATACCAATATTTATCTATTCTATTTTTAAATTAATAAAGTCATACTAAGATTAAATTCTAACAACCTCAATACCTATTTAGTTTCCAGTTTCTACTATTCTTCAGTATATGAACCTCTGCCTCGAAATTTTTTTTTGAACTAACGTATGTATATATTTTTGAATAACGAAA
The DNA here is from genome assembly GCA_026546445.1 of Cyclargus thomasi. NCBI lineage: Eukaryota > Metazoa > Arthropoda > Insecta > Lepidoptera > Lycaenidae > Cyclargus > Cyclargus thomasi. The sequence goes on from JAOTAV010020166.1 coordinate 20,793, forward strand.
TATATTCAATTAGGTACAACTCGCAAGACCTAAATGTAGGTCTGAGCGATTAGAGCGCACAATATCAGATAATTGGCTTTATCGCCGGAAATCTATTTACTAAACGCGTATAATCCAACTGAATTGATATGTTGATACAGTCCGGATTATCGGCGAACATGAAAGGAGTTAAATGAATTTTTAATCCCTCTCTCCGTCACGAGGCGTATTATCTCTACGTATACAAGGCGATATGCGCTCCGACGCTCTCGCCACCCACAATTTATCTTCAAAAACTTAAAAAAATATTTCGTGTGTTGGTATTGAAGATAGCGTTGATTACCACTAGTGTACTTTGATGAGGAACGTGAAATTATTCTTATGTCGCCAATATCCTAAATTGTATAATCATAATTGACTAGGTCAATAATATCTTAAATTGTTTCAAAAATTATTATAGCTATTAAGCTATTGCTAACACATTTAATTTTTTTATGGTTCATACAATTGAATGCCATGAACAGAATAAAAGACACTTCTCTCTGCCTCGTTCCGAACACATTCCACCAACTCATGATAGACACCCTCAACCTTGTCACTATCGTTGCAATATCGGAAGGCTACTTTTTTCTAATACTAGTAATTTTCAAATACATTATAGCCACGGGTGTGATGATGAAACTAACAGATGGTCGTTGTAGAAGCCACTATACAGAATAAAGAACATACAGTTATGAGTTACAACAATATCTTGCTTCAACTTATTATAAATATAATGTCAATAATTAAATTGCGGCACCCAATTAGCCTCTAAACCTTAACAGAACTTCACCGTGGGAAAGGGTATAAAAACTTATCGATACAATTTACGGTTTCGCCGAAACACTGCAAATTAATTCAGCTTCGTCAATTTACTGCGGAATATCCCCAATAAATAATGCTTTATGGTTACGAAAAGATATACCAATCGGTACCTTCAGGGAAATCATTTTGTTGGCGAACGGTAGAACTTCGTTATTATTTTAAGTCGAAGCACAGAATACATAGTAATTAGCCGTTATCTTTCGGCTGGGAAGATGTTGCCTTACCAAGCTGCCTAGGTTTTCTTGATTTTTCCGATAGCACCATTAAATCATTATTTATATATTAATTTGTACCCCTTTTAATGAAAGACGCGTAGACGTAAAAGCATGATTCTTTCCCACTTTTAGTTTAAATGGAGGAGGAGCGTGGAATACCAATATTATTATAAAATATGCTTTTATCTTACATATTTTTAATAAATAAAACGCTACGCACACTATAATATTATGACATGAAACACGAATACTCTATTGTTTATGGTTGATGTCTGTGTTTTCTTAATAAAATTAAATAGTCTGGTAACGAGAACTTTATTCCAAATTAAAGCCTGTGATTGAATTGAGAATAGATTATATTTTTATACCTCCTCTACACCGTAGATTTAAATATTTATAGTCGAATTTAGACCACAGGGCGACCTCTAGTTAAAATTATTTTACTTTCTTTATGACACTCCCTAGTCTGCGTACAAAGATCCAAAAGAAAAAAAACTTATTCTGTGACTTTCATGGGTTTACAAATTTAATTATCGCGTAGCGTAGTTCTTAAATACAATCAGAGGAGTCAAATAGAGACACTTTGTGGAACTGTAATCTAGTCGGGTTATGTCAAACTTAGCTGACAGATGACGAGTTTCATGGAATTTACATAAATTCCGACCAAATGACGTGGGTCCATCAGCTGGCTCTCTTTCTATTTTCCCCATGATACAATCATAATTATATTTCAGTGAAGTTGAAGGCTTCAAAAATCTGTAAAGGAAATTAGCTCCAGATCTTCATATCATTAAAACGTTTGCACGACAGGAATCCAAAACCTGCGAATATTTTTTAAATAGTATACTTTAAGACTTTTGGAAGCAAATATATAATTCGCTGCTCTTAATAAGTATCTATTCTACACATGTAATAAAAAGGCATTAGGCAAGTATAATCCGGTTACGTAAAACGTACTTTGTACGTATCACGGGAAACAAACGTAACGTTTCGTATGTAGATGGGAAATTCCTGGTTGTTGGCGACGTAAACATAAATTATCTATCTTGTTCTATTTGCTCTGTGATGCCCAAATGCCAGAACAAATACTAACTCGCGACGAAATGGAGATAAATGCAAAATATTATAAAACTAGATGACGACCGACAACTCTTTTGCGTCATAATTCGCTAATCGCGCGGGAACCGCACATATTTCAGGGATAAAAATTATCCTGTGTCCTTGCCCAGGACCCAAAGTATGCCCAATATATTTGGTATATATGCTAAATATATACAAGACGTCAACATTATTTAATTTGAGTTTTGAGCGTAAAGAGGAAACAGACAGACAAAAAATAAATATTATAAGTATGAAAAAGTGAAAAACTTTTTCATATTTATAATATTTATTTTTTTATGATATTTAGAAGGCAATCAAGCAGATGGATTATCTGATAGAAAGCAACTGCCGTCGCCCATGGACACTCGTGACATCCGAAGAGTCGCAAGTGCGTTGCCGGCCTTTATGA
>JAOTAV010020177.1:6907-23358 GCA_026546445.1 Cyclargus thomasi
AGCTCGAGGTATGTGCGAACGCCATATTCCTGTCATTGTTCACGGGAGGGATAATAAATGTGCTGAATAGCATAGCCGGTCCATCCCCGGATAGCTAACCCGTCTCTTATGTCTGGTTTACACGTATTAAGTAAATAAGCAGGCTAAATTTTAACTTAATTTTAAATTATTAACTGCATGTTAAAAAAAAATTTAATAGCAAGTGACACGTTGAGTCACCTTTAATTTAGTTAAAATTTAGTTACCTACTTATTTACTTAATAGGTGTAAACAAGACATTAGACGTTTATTTAAATATGTAGTTTTACAAAACAGTTGTTTTAAATAAAAGGAATACTTTTTTATGACAAGCGAAATGTCCAAAAACAGAAATTGTTTTTGGACATTTCGCTTATAGAAAACCCGACTGCAGGAACCGTTAAAAATCCGCCATTTTTTGTCATATATCCAGCGTCACTCTCATCGTAAATACGAATCTAACGACACATCTCAAGAGCCTCTGTAAAGCGTGCCAAATAGTTATAACTACATACATACATACTCTCAAAAAACGTAACCCTCCTTCGGGCGCAGTCGGGTAAAAATATAATATTACTATTGAGATGGATGATAAACGGTCTCCTTTTAGGTCATATCTATACTTATATTAATAAATGAGAATTTGTTTATTGTTTGTTTGTCCTTCATTCACGCCCTAACGAAGTAAGTAATTGACTTGATTTCCGGCATAAATTTAGATAAAAGGAAAGCGAGCACATTGGCTACATATGCTATTAGTAAATCATCATGTTCTCAAAATATTCGTATTTTACGCGATTTTCTATTTTAGGCGAGCGAAGCCGCAAGCAAAAGCTAACTTTCATTAAAATCAAATTTTGAAATATAGCACCAGATGTGTCTTTATAATACCACTCTAGCTTCATTTTCCCTAGGACTAAAAGATGCTTGGTACATGGGTTTTTGGGAAATTTTGTGATCAAGAGCGCGTCAAGTTAATCACTGGGGTCGTCGATGTATAAACAGTGACTTATTGCCTCTCGAGCCGCAGATGTCTTGGTTTTATTTGTCTTGCAGAGTGTTTGTTTATTGTCCGCTATAAACACACTCACTCAAACGTTTAAACGGTAGTTTATTACTTATTTTCTTTTCTTTTATGAGTTCATTTTTTAGGGTACCGTATTTACCCAAAGGATTAAAACGGGACCCTATTACTAAGACTTCGATGTCTGTCCGTCTGTTCGTCTGTCTGTCTGTCCGTGTGTCTGTCTCCAGGCTGTATCTCAAGAACGGTAATAACTAGTGTGTTAAAATTTTCAATGCGTTTTTCCAATTTTGCTCTGTACTGGTACGGAACCCGTCGTGCGCGAATCCAACTCGCACATGACCGGTTTTTTAGTTTTAAGGTTTTTCACTTCTATGCACAAATATTTTGCAACAGGTGAAGAGATTTACCTGTCTCTGCTCTGAAAAATTAATGGTATACTTTTGTTGTCATTGAGCATTATATAGCATTATTTATGTACTCTAATGTATGTTTTAAATACAGGAATAAAATCAAGCCATCATAACCAGAGTAAGTTACCCATAGCTTTTTAAACAACTAAGTTCGTAAATCGTAGCTAAAGTGGCTTTAGGAGGGTTTCCATAAAGCAAGGGGTTCGTTCTATAATACTGAATTTACCTATAAGATACTTTTGTCCACCATCATCGTCAACCGAGAACGAAATTATTTCGACCCGATAAAATGCAACTTTATGATCTAGGCTATAGGTTTCATTTTCTAACGACATATTTCTATCGTCAATGTCGTCGCCGTCATTAAAGGCGTAGAGGAAAATGAAACCTGTAATCTATGTCATAAATTTGCAATTTATCGGACCGAAATAATGTCGGTCTCATTTGACGGTGTCGGTGGACAAACGGTCTTAATCAAAATCAGTCATTTTGACATGACCAACCTAATTACGAACGTAATATCTAGCTAAAAATCAACTTCCCTAATAGTACTATCAGGGAATTTAATACACAGCCAGATTACGGATCTAAGTAAGGTGGTCGTGTTATGTTAAACCCAGCCAACCGATCACGACCTACACGGAATAGACTTGTTCCGACGAAATGACGGAGGTCCGTCAATTGGCTCTGTATCAACTGCTTCGATGGTATGTTGGAAATATATTATATGCGACTGAATGTTCCACGTTGACTGGGTTGAACTTCCAAATTACTACTTTGCATTCATCCACATCTCATAAGCAGTTATACCATAGAAGAAATTGGTTCAAAATCAATGTTAGTCGAGATCTGTCGGTTGGGTTAAACATAAGCATCCAGTATCCACACGAAGGTGCCCAATTATTTCGTCTGATACAATCAATTCCTCACCGAAGGCTCGAGGGGTGCTGCCAGCAGAGCAGTAGCCGTCGTCGCGGGCGCTGCGACCGCCGGGCGTGCCCGTGCCGCGGTTGAGGAGCGCGGGGGAGGCGCGCTGCTCCTCATACGACGGCGCCGTGTGCGTCACTATGCCTCCGCCGCTGAGGGACACCTGTCATGCATAAAAACTTTTTTTTTAAATTACGCGTGGAGACGAGTTATGTGATGGAAAGCAACTGCCTTCGCCCATTAAATGGACATGTAAGAAGCGTTTTAAGCGCGTTGCCGTCCTTTTAACAGGCTACGGGAATAGAAATAGGGAATAATGAATTTAGCCTCTGGTTACAATAATTATTGAAATCGACCACTACGCTTTCTGGATATACAAATTACTTTACAGAATAAATAATAATTTGATATCACTTAGTAGATAAGTAGGTAACACAATTTTAACTAAATTTTAAGTTATTGATTGTATGTAAACACAAAATTTTGAAGCAAGTTGCAAGTTAAAAATTTGTTACCACTTCCCCAGATAATTAGAATTTTTTCTGTTAAGTTGGTAAGCGGGGCTTGTCACTTGACACGTTTGGACAAGTACATGTCAAAACAATTTAGTTAAATTTACAATTGTAGTAGCGTCTTCGGGTACAGTTTTTCGTCGAGCTCCTTCTAATAGGTATTTCAATAATTTGTTCTTTCAAAACCTCATCAATAACAAATTTAAAGACAGAATTTACGACTTCTGTACGTTGTTGATCGTCCATCTTGAGTCAACTAAAGAGCTACTTAAATACGTTTTGACATACACTTAAAATTAAGTTACTTAAAATGTTGTTAACTACTTATCTACTTAATACGTAAACAAGACATTACGCAACGCACACTACAATATTTTGACATGACACGATTATCATACACAAAATTCTCTTTTGTTTATGGTTAAGTCTAATTTTTTTAAATAAAATTAGTGACCTGGTATCGAGATATTTATGCCAAACAGATGTCTGTGATTGAATTGAGAATAGATTATAGTTTTTTTTAAAGCTCCTCAACAAGATGGTTTTAAATATTTATGGTCTAATCTTGACCATAGTGCGACCTCTAGTTTAACTTATTACATAGGAAAATTTTTGCAGTATTATATGAAGTAACAATGTAAGATTAATTTTGGTAAAACATCAACAGATTGCGGGCACACCTGATGCCTGTCGCCGACATCGAGAGCTTTATTAATTTAAAACAACTTCGAAACATCACCGACTTTTAGGGATCAGTATTTACTACAGATAAAAACAAAATAGTATCCAAATATTTACGCATTTGGTTTTTAAATAGTAAATTACTCTAGCATATTCTAAAAGTGTACTTTTTATTCTTTATACTTTCTTATTTTACACTTTAAGCACAGGCGGAATCAATTTACAAATTAAGTATGTTTTTCGTTTACTGCTTCCTTCATAGAATCCTATTATCACGTCAAAACTTTCTAATGGATTTTAATCCTTTTTATTACATATTTTTGCTCCCGTGGAATAAAAAAAGGTAATCTTAATATCCTTAAATAATTTCTATCTAGTCAAAAGCTCGCCGTCTGAAAGAAGTCTGTTAATTTAATATGTAATACGTGCGGAACCATTAACGTAAGAAACACTACGGACCTGGCAAGCGTTTGAGCCAATTTCGTTAAAATTTCCAATAAAGAAAGTTTTAGTTTTAAAAACTGAAGGCAAAAGATAATACCGATAAACTTAAGATTAGGATCTTTTAATGATTTTATTTGATGTTAAGTAATTATTTTCTGGCTTCACTTTATAATCGCCGAATACAAACGATCTCGCGAATCACCGTCTATGATGACTTTTGATCAACTCGTTGACAAAATACTACGGACGATTATGTTGATGATTTTGCCGATTAACGATCAACGATTGTGGGCCTACGATCCACAGGAGTTGCTTTTATTTTAGAAGTCAGATAGATATTTTGAGGTTATCTTAAGTTGACCTGGCAGATAAATAAAATTTATATTGTAACATAAAGCATGCTAAACATTTCCTCGTGTACAAGTTTTAAGTAATATAAATTTTAATTTTAAATTACTTAAAACTTGTACACGAGGAAATGTTTTGCATGCTTTACGTTACAAGGTCAGAAGTAACCATGGATACTGACCACAGTGGGCACTGCGTCACGGAAGTCATCGCGGATGGGTCGCGGGCGGGCCGGCAGCGAGTTCGTCAGGTCCGGCCGGGGAGACACCTCCACCTCGTGCTCCTGAACATTTTTTTTTAATTTAGGACCAAAAGACAATTGTATGTTAAGACTTACATAATAATACAATTACTTAAAATTAGAATGAGTAAACATATAACCCACGACATTGTCACAGATTCATAAAACATTAATACAGCGTTTAGAACAAATTGAAAAATTAATACAGAAGGGACAAAACAGCAATAACTAAATAAAAACTAAATAAATAAAAAAATAATGTACAACATAAACATAATATTGCTATTGACCCATTGTTTATGAAACAAGGGCGCAAGCCAGCATACGGGTCCGTGGCCTAGTGAGTAAGACCTTTGGTTCGCACTCGAGAGGGTGCAGGTTCGAACCCTGGTGGAGGCGTGTACCAATGAGACATTTTCCGAATTCAAGTACGCTTTGGCACGAATGGGCCGTCTTGACCGTTGTGCTATTTCATTCAGTGTTTGAGTTTACCGGTAGCTCAACTTCCCTCATCCCCCTATTCCTATTCCCTCATAAAGGCCGGCAACGCACTTGTGACCCTTCGAATGTCGCGAGTGTCTATGGGTGATGGCAATTGCTTATCTTCTCGCCCCTAAATATCATTAAAAAAGCATCTGCTGTTGTCCATGGACACTTGTAAGTTGTAACACCAGAAGAGTTGCTGGTACGTTGCCGACCCTCTAATCAAAGATTAGACAACGGGAATAAGAATAGAAAATGAGGTGTAGAGGAAGTTGGGCCTTCGGTAAATTCACTGACTCGACAAAAGTGTTTTACACCGTTTTCCTGTGAAGCCGTGGAATTTCTTCGTTCGATCTGACCCGTTTGTAGCCGAAAGAAACATGGCTCTTGCATGGTAATGTCCAGATTAAAGAACTTTGGAAAAATAAATACTCAGGCAACGATCATAAGCTAGGCAAGCTAGCGTAAATACTTGCCTGTATCCTGTGAGGAGAAGACCCTCGACGGGAGCTGCTACTCGATGATCTATTGCTTACATCTGCAAAATAAATAAAAGTAAACCTTTAACATCATAGAAAATATATTTTTAATGATATTTAGGTGGCAAGCGAGCAGACGGGTTACGTGATGGCAAGCAAATGCTGTCGCCCACGGACACAGAACATACAAAGAGTCGCAAGTGTGTTGCCGGCCTTTATGAGGGAATAGGGAACAGGGATAGGGGATTAGGGAAGTTGGGCCATCGGTGAACTCACTCACTGAACGAAACACAACATAACGCCGTTTCCCGTCAGTTTTTTTGTGAGGGCGTGGCATCACTTCGGTCAAGCCTGCCTATTCGTGCCGAAGCATTGCTCTCATGGCGGTTAGTCGAGATGCTAATGCATTTCAGTGATATTACTAAGTTTAAATTCTGTAGCCCGTTAAAGACGAGCATCAGAAAATGTCAGAAAAGTTGACCTCCTAACCAAAATGCAATAATGCCTACAATTCCCGAACCGGTGGTAGGCGCCGTAGTCTCGACGTTCAGAAAGTGTACTTAAAGTACTTATTTTGAATAAAAAGATTTTGATTTGATTTTGAAATAACTTTTACACATCATCGAATTAATTCTATTAAGAGAAAACAATTTCGTCAACCTTAAAGTCCTATAGGATACAAGCTTTAGCAGCATGCTGATATCAGATACAAGGTGAAGGTCAACATCGGTAAAGCTCCAACAAAAGAGCAAAACAATGCATCCACACACGTGTAAAGGATTTGAATAAACAAAGGGAAAAACCGATGTCCATTTCATCACAATCAAATTAATACCGGCACTGCGTCGCGTCGGTCAATAGCGAGGAATCCAATTGTAAAATTGTACGACGCAACAGGTATGCTTACCGTTTTTCTACTCCTGAAAACACCTTTATTACAACGATATAAGGATCAAGTAAACTTTAAGTTGCTCCGGTGATCAGTAAACAATAATAATATAATAATGTTTTATTACATTGATGTTTATGGTATGCACCCACTGTAACTGACTTATCAATGATAGATGGACATTTTTGTACATCAAAGCACCTCCAATTACGAAGCACCATCCATGACACCCCGTAGCACTTTCTAAGATATTTCGCATCACTTTCTACAATGTATCGCTACACTTTATACGACATCTTGTAGCACTCTCTACGATCATTCTTGGCACCTACGACATCTCGTAGCACTTTCCAAGATATTTCGTAGCTTAATATTCAACATTTTGTAGCACCTTCTACGACATCTTGTAGCACTCTCTACGATTATTCGAAGCACCTACGATATCTTACAGCACTCTCTAAGTCTCTACTATCATTCGTAGCATCTACGACATCCCGTAGCACTTTCCAATATATTTCGCAGCACTTTCTAGAGTGTATCGCTGCACTTTATATGAAATCTTGTAGCACCTTCTACGACATCTTGTAGCACTCTCTACGATCATTCTTGGCACCTACGACATCTCGTAGCACTTTCTACGATATTTCGTAGCTTCATCTTCAACATTTTGTAGCACCTTCTACGACATCTTGTAGCACTCTCTACGATCATTCGTAGCATCTACGACATCTCGTAGCACTTTCTACAATATTTTGTAGCACTTCACGTACAACATTTTGAATTACCTTCTACGACATCCCGTAGCATCATCTATAACATCTAGTCACTAGTACTTTTATGACATCACGTAGCATTCTATACAAAATTGCGAAGTACATTCTACGACATCCCGTAGCACTTTCTTCGACATCTCTTAGCACTTTTTATGTCATCTCGAAAAAATTTCTACGGTAATTCGTAGCACTTTACGTTATCTTGTAGCACTTTCTACAGTATTTTGTAGCCTTTTACAGTATGTTGTTCGCTTTCGTTGCTATAAGCCTAAAGTGTGATAGTCGCTTATGACCACCATTATGCTTTTATGAAATTAATAATAGATTAAGTGACATGTAACTTAAAAAATACCATGAGGATCTGTATTATTTATTAAGATTTCTGATTATCTTTATTAAGATTTCTCAAAAATTTTTTACTTTTTAACTAATTTAGTTTTACCTTATATGAATTTGAATAATTTGTATAAGAGTTTACGACCTGTAGTAGAAGTACTGACCTTCCCTGAACTCAGCCGCGCCCACGCTGTTCCCCAACACGGGCATCCCCGCCATGCCGCCCGCCTCACTCCTCCTCCATTGCGTTAATTCTGCAACAACACAAACAAATTATCTACTTTCAAGTACGACTTAAGAACGCGGAGGTCCGTACAAAATGATAAATGTTTTGCATGTCTTTTGACAATATAATAATGTTGTTAACGGACATTCAGTGACAACTGTTTTGCTATAGCTTGGCACTTGTACAATCTCTGTACCGCGCCCTAGTAACACGGGATGGAGCGAGGGACGGACAAGAATACTTCCGTCGTCATCGTTGACGAACAATTGACAGAGTAGCCCTGCCGCTAACCATGGTAACCCTCCCCCGCTGCCACGCTCATACCCACGAAGAGTTAAAGCACATGTGGTCAAGCTATAGCACCGCACTTGAAACCTAAGATCTGCTGACAAATAGAGACTTACATTTAAGTCTCAATTTTAAATAAAACGATAATTAATATTAGATAAAACATGAAATTTTGTTTTAAACGATACGATTTTTTGCACGATATAGGAAGTTGTCTTCCGAAAGCATGGATAAAATTTTAACCATTAAAGGTTGTTTTCTGAGGAATTTGCCGCATTACAAACGATAGCAATGTGTGCCATCCACTGCCCTCGCTAAGGGATGAGAGATATTTGAAGCCCCTGAATAAACCCTCTCAAGGACGTTTTAATTTACTTCACATATTTTCTATGCTACACGTAGATTCACAAATTCTGGCGCACAAATCGACGGAAAAAATACAGCGATAAAATGCTATATTCTTTGCTGTAGTCTGTGGTCTAGACAATATGTCTAGACCACATCTACCTTTAGACTACATGTACCTTTATCAAAATAGCTAATGAAATCTTTGATCGTTTTTTGCATTATATAATTAAAGAAGAGAATTGCTTAATTAACTAAAAGTAATTTTCATTATTAAAAACGATTACAATAAAAATAATAAACACTTAAGTACTTGAGTTGAAAACTTTATTGAAAAATGTGAAACTAATAACATATTTTCCATCCCATTATTTTAATTTATCTTTTTCTAACTAACGTACGCGATTATTTGTCAATTTTATTGACTTACAGTATTGGCATGCAAAACGCTAGGCCCTAATATTAATTCCCCGGTAATGTGGCGGTTATCAGCATAACTTGGCATGCTACATTACCCCCGGCCGCCGACCGCCACATAAAGATAACATAATGCTGTCCACGCAACTCCAACGTTGTTCTTATTTCGTACAAAATGCATGACAACCCAAGATCATTTCCTAGCTTAGAAATATTGTTTAATAAATAGTTCAAAATTGGTAGATCAAAGTTAGGGTACTTCCACTAATATAAGTAATAAACTATCAAAATAGTATTATGCTGATTCTTTCATTATAAGAATAATTTCCATAGTTAATTTAAATTGTATAGAAAACAGTGTTTGAGAATATGTATTATTCTGTACACTTAATAGTAGAAACTTACTCGTAAAGACTTTAATTAATAAAAGTTTTAATTAAAAATTTCAAAGTTAAGCTGTTTAATCTCCGGTGTTGATAGAAATATCTTAGAATGAATTTATTGACCTATCCAAAAAATTGGCTACTTGTGTAGGTGTGATTTACACTACTGCAGTCTGAGGTCCTGTGTTAGTTCAGTGCCTGAAAGTATTAAGTTACGAATACAAGACAACGGAAATACATGTAATACTTTCACACTATACATATTTAAATATTTTGTTTCAAGATACACATCATTAATAAACACCCATGACCCAGAAACAGAAAAACGTTTTATGTCTTATCGGTGGGATTCGAAACTGCGACCCGGCTTGAGTAATCACAACTCAACCGTTGAACAACAGATGTCATCTCTCATTTTAATACAGCAATTAAAATCAGACCAAATTTTATTAGCAGCTGCGTCGTGAAACAAAATATTAGTCTTAATATATGACCACGCTACACCAAAGTACACTTTAAAACTGCTATTCGATTAAATAAAACTTGTATAAAGATCCACACAAACAGGGATCAAGGACTTAGAAGCAAAGACGGCCAAATTAAAGTGGAATTGGGCTGGTCACGTTAGCCGCATGCATCCCAAACGCTGGGCAAAGACATCGACCGAGTGGGTACCAGAAGACGAAAAACGCTACCGTAGCCGGCCAAGAAAAGGATGGCGAGATGAGCTGGAAGCATACCAGTCAGGCTGGCAAACAGTTGCCTTGGTACGCGAGACATGAAAGACCCTGGGGGAGGCCTTTGGCTTGCAGTGGGATAGTACAGACCAGCAAAAAAATGGTGAACAAATCAAAAGGTATCTTAAGCTTTGACTTCCGTTACCGTCATAAGAAAAGTCATAATAATTTTATTAGTGATAATTTTATCGCTCGTTACCCGCCAGGTGCAACTTATTATCTCTGATATTAAATCTACGAGACTTCAACAATATACACAATAATATTATAATACATTTTATTACATATTTTGTCTTTTTTTATATAAAAGTCAATATAGCCAATGTGTTTGATTTATTACATTTACTTCATTTATTACGTGTAGACGTACAACATTTTATTTAAAAGTACACTATTTAACGTCGACTCTTCAATTTAGCGACTAACGACTGTATTTCGATCGGAATTTTAAAAATGTTTATATCTAAAAATACTATGTAGAAACTCGTGATATCTTAGATTATACCTGCCTCCTGCGTATATTGCGAAAACTCCTCAGCGAGACAATATCGTATAGCGACCATTGAAAATGCGATAGCTTTTTGAAGACTTTTTAAAATTCATGAAGAAGTGAAAGCCCTATTTTAATTCATCGGCGTCACTGTAAGTGTCCTGAAAAATAAATTAAATGGCAATTGAAACGGTGACAGTAGATAACGGACAATGGATCGTGGTCGACAGAGGTCCTCGCTTAATGAACTCGGGATAATATTTTACAGAAGCGGATAAGGTTCCGCGCAAACGGGCGCCTGTCGCATTGCATTTTATTATGGCATTAAGAGGCCAAGCGAGCAGACGGGTTACCTGATGAAATGCAACTGCCGTCGCCCATGGACACTCGTGACATCCGAATATTTGCAAGTGCGGCAACGCACTTGCGACTCTTCTTTTATGAAGGAATAGGGAATGGAACTAGGGACAGGTGGATTAGGGAAGTTGGGCCACCGGTAAACTCACTTACTGAAACACAGCAAAACGCCGATTTACGCCAGTTTTCTGTAGGGCCGTATCACCATTCGTGCTGAAGCATGGCTCTCTCACGGCATAATGCTGCTGCTGTCATTGTCTTAATTTACTATGTACGTTAAGTACCATATATTATATTATATACTCAGTGCCGGCCAAGTCTGCTCGCAAAAATTATTTATCGTACGAAACCCATGATTTTCCGAAACAGAAGGAAGAGAAGGAGCGAACTTGAAGTAAATTTAAATGTTACAAATCGGCTTACTATTTTAAGCGTGTAAATGGTAGAAAAGGGTACAATCAAGTTATTGATATAAACGCTTAGTAACATGTTGAATCCGTTCGCTTTAACTTACAGCATGTCAATATGAACCACTAGCTTTTTCCCGCGACTTAACTCGCATTGGATTTGAAAATCGTTTAAAAATTATTTTGGGAACATGATATTTCAACAAGACCAAAATAAGCCTACGTCATTCGTGTATGCCACTAATTTGTTGCTTAGTTTGGGCGTGAAGGAGAAAAAAAAACAAACAAAAAACATGTAAACAAACGCACACACTTTTCCATTTATAATACTAGTATTGTCTAGTATTTATGGCATTGAGCGATAGCGAAATCGGTCGCCCGTTTGCCCTCAGATGAGGCCGATCTTCAAGATGTAACGTTAAGCTGTGATTACCACAAAGTGCTCTTTGACTAATGTTCCTGTAGACAACTTTGTAATTTTCTATTATCACTTATCAATAAGCTACAAATCTTGATAAAACGAAAGTATATACTTAAAAAAGAGATATGGCATTTATTGGGTTTCATTACGTCAGTGTCCTTAAAAATGTTTGTTGCAAATCGTTTAGAAATTTTAAGGAGTTAATATTGTCGTTATATGCCCCCAGAATAGAACAACAACATTTAAGTGTATGTCTATTTATTTTTTACATAAAACTGAACGAAGCCGCTTCAAAGCTGATATATTTATTTACAAATGGATAACAATAGAGTTTATATTGCTATCCTAATGTAGGGAAAATTCAATTTTGTTAGATCTGAATTCCGATAAAAATTAGATTAAGATAATTCGCAAGTCTTTTTCCGGACGCTCAAAATTACGGACGCGAAAAACTAATAAACCTTTATAAAGTGACTGCTGACGAGCTGCCCTATGAATATAATCAGAAACCAGACTAAAGTCTAAAAGGTGAAGAAATAAGCTTATTATAGTTAGTTACTAGGCTTACATTATAATGTTTTTAAACATAAATGAATATTATGTGTGTAATGTGCATGCGCGAGGGTACCGAGATTTCAAAAAAAGGTTTTACAAATTTATATTAGTTTCTTAAAATAATAATTATTATTTGTATATTTAAAGTGTGTTTGGTTAAATTACGGATATCATACGCATACCAACCAGGCTCGCCAGCGGTGGTGCAGAGAGAGAAACATGAAAGTCTTGAGGAGGCATTTGCTTAGACGTGGGTCAGGTGCGGTTTATAATAATAATATAATGTCTATGGACGCTTTACACCACGTCACTCTGGTCCCGTAGTAAGTACCTGAAGGACTTGTGTTACGGGTACGAGATAACGGAAATATATTGATTACTTTAATGCTATACACATATTTATTAATAAATAAATATGTGTATTGTATAAAAGTAATTATATATAAATTAATACACATCCACGACCCAGACATTAACATTGAAAAACTTTTTTCTTCTTCTTTCGTCGGCGGGATCGAACCCGCGACGCCCGGGCTTGAGTTGTCAGCGCGCTTACCAACTGAGCCACAGAGGTTATCAAATGTATTAAGGTCACGTCAAGAAGTCGTCAAATATATGTTTAAATAATTATATATAATATTTAACTAATAACTATACTATGGTATTCATCCATAGCACCATTATTACGTGTTACGTGTTTTGCGTCACGAATGTTTACCTGCTCTATATTAGGACTTAAAAAAATATTGACTTAGCGCTGGTTAAGTTTCCAACAACACTTTCTGAATGTGAAATGTACGTAATAAAAATACAAAGAGGTTAGGTAAGCCGTGCTGTGTACATTCAAAAATGTCTATATGACACCGATGATGACGAAAATTAAGATGACATTGATTTTCATTAAACCTTTATCGTTTCCCCGTAACGATATCGTATCGGACAATGTTAAATGCTCTTAGAACTCTATCTCGTTGAATGTTCGGAGAAACATTGTCGTTCCTCACACATTCGTTGCTACTGATTGCCTGTAATAGCTCTAATAGCGACAGTAACAATTAAACGTGTCCATTTTAATATCTGCTCGAGTCCCCGGGAATGATTTGATGGAATGATGCAACGTCTATGCATTGTTCATTAACATTATGAATTACTGCAATTTTGCTATAAAATACGAATACTTTGGAAACATGTTTTCCATCTTTTCAACTAAGTCTATGCCAAAAATGAAGGTGATCCTTTGCTTTATTAGATCTTGAAGGAAGGGAAAACTTTCCCATTTATGATAATATACAGTATGGTAAAACACAAAATACTATCATAAATCGAATCGCTTTAGGTGATCTATTGGAAAATGAGCGCCAGGTACAGGTCACTCCCATTTGAACATAAACAAATGAACCTACAAGATGGCCGTCTTCACAAACATAATGGCGTCTCACTCGATGACCCTACATCAAGGAAACGATTCCTTTATCTCTGAGAGCCTGTAAAATGAGTTAGTCGTATTATCGATGTTCATGTTGATGATGATATTGGACTGATGGTGGTCATAAAATCAACCGTACTGAAATCGCGTATTCTGCCAAAAAAAAATTGTACACTGCGCTAATTTCTGTTTTTTGGGGTCTGCACCCAGAAAATACTATCCTATTACTCAGACTTTGATGTCTTCGTCTGTCTTCAAGCAAGTGTCTCAAAAATGGTAACAGCCAAAGCACCGAAATTTTCACATTTAGTGTATTCCTGTTGCCGCTGTAAGCCTATACAATAAATACTAAAAATAAAAAATATATATTTAAGGGGGGCTCAAACATATGAACTTTTTGAACACCAATTCCTCATCAAAGTTCATGCGTCAAGTGTAAAACCCAAAACTGTCATAACTAATAACTTCCTAACCGTACATTATTAGTTATAGTGTATATTATTATGCTATATATGCAGGGTGTAACAAAAGTAAATGATAATAATTAAAGTTGTGTATAGAGACACATACACAACCTTTGCTAATTTCGCTTAATTTTTTTTCATTTTCAGTGCTTCTGTGGTATAAATGTTCATAGTAAAAGTACTATAAACATTTATACCACAACATTATCAACATAAAGGACATATGGGATTAACCTTAAAGTTTTATCACTTTGGTTACACTTTGTTTAAGACGGTACATAAATAGATAATTTTCTGTGAAACTGAGTTCTTCATAACAGTGTAGTCGCCATTTAAATTGTATTAGATAAGAGAATCTAATGGATCCTCAACGTGAGCGGTCTGTTGACTCGAATATCCCGTTACGAATGCAGTAAATTAATTGTTTCGCATCTAAAGTTCATGACTCTCAGCACCATTTTGTTATCTATTATTACATGATGCAAAGTTTTCTACGATTGTGTGCTATGGAGATACTTTGAGTCCCGGAAGTGGTCATCGGATATATATTTATCCCGAAAAAATGTACGGCACCCGCGCTGTAAATGTTTTTTTTTGTCACAACGAAGTAGCGGACATGAGCTATTTATAATGATGAGTGTAATAATACTTGGAGAGGCGATATTTGATTCTGCTCGATCATCATCTTTGATCGCATTTGATCAACTTGTTGACAAAGTTTGACAAACGATTATGTGGATGCTTGCGCGGTGATCGTACCAATTAACCATGAACGAAGATCGTCGGTATGTGGAGTCTGAATAATAGTTGTAATCCACTTTATGCCTATCACCGACCAACATTTCGTATAAATCTACAATCAAAATATAAGTATACATAAACCGTATCACAAGATTTATTAAAGTTGAAATCGTATTATTGTTCTGAACTTTCTCAGTTTCCACTACAAAATACTTGAAGAAACTTATGCTCAAGTAACTTGAAGTCCAATACACGAGGTATGCTTACACATAAGTGGTACATATAAGTTCATGGAGACCGCATAGGAATTGTTCGGGTCATTAGTGAAGCGACTCTGGAGATAAGGCTCTGACTTCCTGTCTTACTACGTCATTCCAGATATTAGGCTGATCGTATCTGGTATCTGTCGATTTGAGACGTATGTTGCGTGTTTTGTTGTATACGAGCTTGATTAGGCAAATTTGGGCACTGAGACAACATGTGTTAGAAAGTTTTGGCAATGCAAGGACCTAAAGAATTAAAAAAGTACATAAATACATGGCGACACGTTACTCCAATACCTGTAAATTTTTAAAAGCCCTCACCATACCTCTTTTTTATTAGAAAGCCGGCAACCCACATGCAACTCTTCTGACGTTATGAGTGTCCATTATACGCGTCGTAAGCGCTGTTTGCGCCGCATATCTTGATAGCCTCGTACATGAAATGCGGCGCGTACGGTAAACATATACTCAGCCAAAGCGTCCCCGGCACTATAATACGTTGATGGAGCGAATTACTAGCTACTGTGAAAGCTACATTAGCCCCATTATCTGAACCAAGGCAGGTCACTTGTCAAGATGCTGCGTAAGCAATAATCATAAGCCTTAGAGGGTCACACAAAATTTTGTGGGGGGCACAATACCTATCAACTCTAATATTATAAATATAAAAGTATGTTTGTGTCATCTTTGGGTATAAGGCAGTACCTAATTATTGCATTTTAATGTTACAGTGTCTTATATCTATATATTAATACGAGAGTGGAAAACTTTGTACCGCTTTTGACGAAAGACGTGTAGATATAAAAGCATGAAATTTCTCCCAGTTATAGTTGATATGGAGGAGAAGCGTGGAATACCAATATAATTTTAAAATATGCTTTTATCTTACATATTTTTAAAAAATAAACGAACGCCACGCACACTACAATATTTTGACATGACACGATAATAATACACGAAATGTTCTATTGTTTATGGTTGATGTCTGTGTTTTTTTAAATAAAATTTAATAGTCTGGTAACGAAAACTTTATGCTAAATTGAAGTCTGTGATTGAATTGAGAATAGATTACAGTTTTTATATAGCTCCTCACTAAAACTTAATATTTTAATTATTTATGTTCGAGTTTAGACCACAGAGCGACCTCTACTATTCAATAAATAATAATTGTGCTTTTGGGGTCTCATGGTCTAGCCATCATAATTATAGGCTCAGTAGCTGTATATTAATATCTATGGACGCCTCACACCACGTCAGTCTGGCCCCGTGCTAAGTACCGGAGGGAGTTGTGTTACAGGTACCAGACAACGGAAATATATTTAATACTTTTATACTATACACATATTTAAGATTTTTATTATAT